>VYZT01011752.1:22939-104074 GCA_013400735.1 Pomatostomus ruficeps
AAGTGGAGCGCGGACTGGGGGTGGTGGGGGGGGGGCAAGCAGGAACCCAGAATAAACAAGCAATGCACAGTACAATTGCTCACCACCCACTGACTGATGCCCAGCCCACACCCAAGCAGCAATCAGCATCTCTTGGCTGACTCTGCTCAGTTTATATACTGGGAATGACATTGTGTGGTATGGAACATACCTTTGGCTAGTTTGGATCAGCTGTACTGGCCATGCTCCCTCCCAGTTTCTTGTGCATCTACTCACCGGCAGAGCATAGGAAACTGAGAAGTCTTGATTTAGGGTAAGCACAACTTAGCAACAACAAAAACATCAGTGTGTTATCAACACTTGTCTCATACTACATTCAAAATGCACCAGATACTAAAATGAAAATTAACTATCCCAGCCAAAGCCAGGGCAGATATCTTAGAGAAATCTCCCATAGTCTTGTTTAGTGATTTTCTTAGCTTTCTTTTTAATTATTTTTTTTGTCAGCCCTTTTTCTGTTAATAATGTTTGGACATGACAGAATTACCCTGCAAGGGTATCCAGAAGAGCAGTATAATCATCAATATTCCTTGTGAAATTTGGATGAGTTTCTTAGAAATAGTCACCTGGCACCTGTACTTTGAGCACTGGGATTTTCTTTTACAGAGATGTCCCATAATTGTTACCTCTTTATTTCCAATAATATCACTAGGGTACATTTCCAAGCATCCTTTTAGAAACCTTCTTCCAGTAGTAATTTTATAGAAGTGCCTCTTGCACAGACTGTGTTCTGTTTGTGGGCAATAACAAGGAGGCAATGACATTTGCAAGTGTCTCATGTCTTAAAACACCACCATAAATGTAACAAGTTAAGTATTTCAAGAAGCATGGTTCCCTAATTCTATGTCTGTAGCATTTCCAATTCTCATCCTATCCAAATCCTGTATTTGAAGAGGTGTAGATTTGCTAAAGGTCTTTGCTTCAGACCCTAATCATAGGATATCTTTCAGGGTAACAATTTGTTTACTTGAAGTGCTTGTCCTCTCATGCTTAGCATGTCTGGGACACAAGGACAGAACAAGTAACTTGCAAAGAAAGAGATCAACAAGGAGAAAAGAGCCAAAGAGTCATAAAAGTCATAGTTTATGTTGACATTTTGAATGACACCTTTGTAGTTGTTTTTTCTATTTTTGCATTCCACTGAAATTCGAATGAATGCAGTTTGCAAGAAAAAATAATTTAAATGTGAGTACTTAATGGTCTTGAGAAGGAAACTTCAGATTGTGTAACCCGCTAACACCAACACACCGTTAAAAATCAATAGTCAGTGCTCCAGGATTGAAGGAAGTACATAAGTTAGCCTTGACTACTGAGCATTTAAATCTGAATGATTACAAGTCTATAATGCATTTGTGGGAGAATTCTCCTCTTTCATTTAAAAGAACAAATTTCAAAATTTATTTATGGACTGTCCATGCAGTGAGATGCAGCATACATAATTATTTGCTTAAGAGAACAATTAGTATAGGAATAAAATTGTGGTGCAGATTTTACTTCTTTAACTCAAATGGATAAATAAGTTACATGTTTGAACTTTATTCCCATGGCTTTGGGATCTTTTGTTTATTTAAGGTGTTCAATTCTACATCAACAGAATTACAATTCAACTAGTTTGCTTACTTGCAGTTAATGTATGAGAAAGGCCTGTCAAATGTTCACCAGAATGATCAACAAAAAATTGATTTTTTTTCTGAGCAAATTTTTCTGAATTTCCTTATATTGTTTCTGTTGTTTCCCACCCCCCCCCTTTTTTTTTTCACTACCTGCTATCCAAACTATCTCAGTTCCCATATTCTAGTTGGTGTTATTTTGATATGTGTTTGCTTTAGGTGTACAGTGTAGGTACTTCAGTTATGCAGCTTGGCTCCTGACTGAAGGAGAGAGAGACAGGCTCTTCAGAAAGACACTGTTGCTTTGATATGCTCCCTGGAGGAGCCTGTCTCTTTGCATTTTTTACAGAGGAAGCCTCTGGAAATGAGCCTGCTAACT
The DNA here is from genome assembly GCA_013400735.1 of Pomatostomus ruficeps. Lineage (NCBI taxonomy): Eukaryota > Metazoa > Chordata > Aves > Passeriformes > Timaliidae > Pomatostomus > Pomatostomus ruficeps. Next base: position 24,968 of record VYZT01011752.1, read on the forward strand.
CTGCCACTTCAAAATACTCTGAAAAATGTTGGCTGCCACTGCCCCAGCAACCTAACTAGCTTTTTGATTATTTTGATTTATTTTTCCATTCCTAATCCAGAGTGTCTATCACTAGTTCTGACATCTCCCTTATTATCCGCCTCCCGTCCTTCTTTGTAATTGCTACTGCTAAATCCCCTGTGCTCCCTCAATATTTTCATCCCTGCCCCCGACTCTTCACATTAAGAAACTTTCTCTTTCTCCTCCCTCTTCCACCTCTTCTGCAAGAATCCCCTTTCATTTTGGACCCACAGTCCCATGAGGTATTTCCCCCAAAGCTGCTGTTTCCTATCCACTTCTTTTCTCCAATTTTTTTAGTGTCTCTAGAAATCGACTGCCTTGCCTCTTTTAAACCCCTTTTTGATCATCTTCAGTCCTTCTTCTACTCTCTGTCAAGGCTGCCCATGCTGAGATCACACAGACACATGCATTGCTTGGAAATGTTTGAAGGCAGTTATGCATATTTATACCAGCTCTATGTGTCTAATTGGTTTGTTTGTCAGACATCCTCAAAGCAACATCCATCACCAAAAGCAGGTAAGAAAGGAGGTTTTGTTCTCAGGTCCAATCATCTGCATGTTGACTTTGGCTTGGTTTGTTTCTTCTATTTTCCTCTATAATGTGAGATTTGTTGCACCTACTTCTGATGCTATCTGGACATTCCAAATAGCGAATTCCTGGTTTTTCTGGAGAGTAGAAATGCTGCCAGCATCCTTGGTCTCTCTCAATATGCTGCTGGGACACACTGTATTTTTTTTGGCCTCTTGTATTGCAGTCTTATGGCTGTTGCGGGATGCTAAGGAGTGGTGGGTGATCTGTGGTGGGTGGGGAACAGTGGACATGTGCCATGTGGATGTTCATGACCAAACTCCATGGCGAGGGACTTTATTAATCCAGGCATACAAAGACTCTTAAAATTAATGTCTGTTACTTTAGTGTATTGCTATCCAGTGTTAGCAGGTGCTCAAATAGATTACTGAGTGGGGTTTGATGAAAATGTGGGTTCGGGGTAAGGCAATGGGGAAGAAATAACTTTAACATGCATTTTTAAAAATTGTGTTGATCCAGCATCATAAAGCCTCCACAGCTTCTGCACAGTCAGGTTAATACCACGTGATAGTGTTAGCAATTTGCAAACTTGGTGAATGCTGTGATGCACAAGGAAGCACAGCAGTAAATGGCAGCTGAGGAGAAGCATTTTGGCTGCAGCTGGGTTTAAGGGAATCCATCTCTTGGTACAGCAGAAGCTCTGCATCTGTACAGTACCATTAGCTGATCACCATTTTAAAGGGGCTCATTTCATCTCACTTCAAAAGAGACGCTGGTGGGGCAAGTGATCATCTTCTCCTACTGGCTATTAACACCAGGTAAAATATAGCCTCCTGTGGCTATAGCCAGAGAGGTGAACTGCACCCCTGTGGTAAGTGCTTGCCCAGTTCAAGCAACCAGGACTTCTTCTGCTTCAGTGTCTTTTGGGTTTTCTCTCATACTTGGAGGTTGACAGTCATTTCCATTTCCTTTATTACTGAAGTGTCAGTCTCCACCTAGATATCTTTTTTACAGGAATCCATTATTTCAGTATGTTTGTTTTATCAGTTGTTTCAATGGCTCCTATTTGATCTGATCATAAATTAGACACACAGATCGGTATTAAAAGCAGCAACAAGGTCCAAAAACTTACTTAAATTTTATGGTAAGAAGGGACAGCCCTATTTTTTTCTTAGTGTTATCAACATCTCTACAATTAGAGCATCAATAAAATTTTTTGGTGTTTTTCTGATTGGTTGATTGGTTTGGTTTGATTTTTTTGTGTTTTGTTGGGGTATTTTTCTGCTTTATATAGACCAATATTAGAAATTTCTCATGAATATCTATAATTTAGCAGCTGGTACCAGCAGTTTATGACACAGAGGAAGTGCCAAGAAGGGCTGCTTTGTCTCTTGATGCTTGTAAGTTTTTCCACTTTTCTAAATAACCCACAAATATTTCACTCAACAGTGCACATCAAAATTAGACTGCTTCCTAGCAGTCTCAGTTTAAGGATATGTATAATTTTAAATGTTTTTTCCTTACAGTACACTGCAGAGCTGAGATTATTAGACCTTTTCTTCAGCGTTTCAGCTTTTGTACACTATGTCTCTTGGATCTATGAGATCAGGAATGGATAACAGAAGTACTGCCTCTATTGGAACCTGAGAGGAAAGTTAGAGCTGCATGAATACTATGACAGTTCAAGCTTCAAGTAAGAAAAGAAAAAGCAGCAAATTAATTAGCCAAAACATTAAATCAAATCTAGGTACCTAACTTTTTTTGCATGAATGAGATGGATGCAGAGATCTGAAGAACAGTATTAATTGCTCTGTACATTACCTTCTATTCTATGCCAGGAACATAGCATTCCTTTCAGTAAGCCTGACCTTATTTTCCCTGAATGTCATGCTGTAAACAGACTGTTAGTCGTCCCAGACACATAACAGACAGCCTGAAATCCAGATGGTCTCTGTCAAATCCAAATGCCCCTCATTTTAATGATGAGCGTGAAATGCAGGAGAGCATTCACATATCTTTTGGGGTACAAGACTCCATCCTGCCTTTTAATTTTCTTTTCCATGCTCCATGATTCCTCTCTGAGTCCTCCTCCTGCTGCTTCTATTACTGTTGCTTTCAACAAGGCTGTAGCCAGCTCTGCTGCTGCCACTGTGGCAGAGCAGTGAATGAGGAACAACAGCAGTAGCCACCACTGCAAACCTCTCCTGTCCTGGGCCTATCTGCATGCACATGGTCTTTGCAGAAATCAGACCCTTTTTCTTTCTAACGCAAGTAAATTCTAAAACTTCCTTCTCCACTCCCCCAAAAAACCCCAAAACAACAAACAAAAAACCAAAGCCTAAAAAACCCGCCAGGTGTGGGTTCCTACTGGGCAGAAAACAGGCATGAACCAAAACTGTGATAGGGATTGTGTTGAAGATTTATTGATGTGGATGATCCCTGTGCTCTGGCACTGTTCAGTTTACTTCAAGAGATGGAGCTAGTGCAGCCCACCTATTTCAGCTCTGCAGCAAGACCCTGACTTGAAATCGATGAGTCACTGGCCTAGGTGTGTCAAGGGGTTGAACCAGGCTGTCAGTGCACCTTTCTGTGTGGGAAGTCCCTAAGTTCAGGATAATTCAGACAGAAAACCTGGGATCTATATTCCAGCCCCTTGTTCAAGCCCTCTCTGATCAGCAAACCTAAGGGTAGGTGAAATTCTCCCCATGACTCAGCTAGCATTGACCTGGAGTTGCATTATTTGCAGAATCTCTGTGCTTCAGGCATATTAGAAAAAATGTGGCCGAACAGTTCCACCAGATTGCAGAACAGGATTCCAGTATCTTGTCTGCTTTGATTTTGAAGTGCTCTCAACAACATCCTACATAATCTTGAGGGGTTTTCTCCTGCAAGGCAAGGCAAAATGCCAGCTAGAAGCTGAGGAGGAAACTGGCAGTGAAAATATGTCATTATGTTACGAAGGGCTCTTCTTACTTTGCAGGCAAATTAAAAAAATATAAATCTGTTTGCTTCAGTTGAAAGAATACACCAAACTGCATGATGCACCTGTATAACCGGCCTTCAATTCATGCCAGCCTCTCCCTGTAGGAGGATTTTTGTGATGCAGCAGGTTTACATCTACCCAGCCCCTGCACTCCAAATTATTCTGTGGGGTGACTCAAGACAGGCAGAGAGAAAGGCTTATGGGTTCACAACCAGCTCAGATTACCATTGCCACTTTAAGGTTCTGGTTACTTATACAGTGCCTTTAATATTGATTGAGCGACCTAGCTTTGGGCATCCAAGCTTGGAAGTTGTTCGGCCTAATTCACAGTTGTTTCTGTTCATCTATTAGCCTGTTATATTTCATTTTGAAAGGGAAAATCTTCTCACAATACAATTACCTATGCAAACTCCTTTCCTGGCACATCTCCATCATGCCTCTATGAAAATGGCAGTAAAATGAAAATTTGATCTTACACCTATGCACCTATGCAATCTACAACGTCCTGTGGTTAAAAATAGGCTGATCTGGCTGCTCATTGTCTTGTGCCAGGTAACATGTCCTTTAAGTCAGAAACTCAGTGTCATATGGGCTTCAGGAGTATGTGCTGTGCTTATGATTAATACACATAAAAATATGACAGAAGTAGGGAAACTCAGTATCAGTTTGGATACTGTGTATTTATGCAGTTATTGAGCCATGCCATGTGGGGGACATCCACAGGGGCAGTTGTAGATATGCACATATAATGGGGTCATCCAGACTTTCCGAGACTACCAATTCTAGGGTACAATTAATTCTATTCTAACACTGATGTTTCAAGTACAAGAATGTGTCTAGCTCTTCAGTGAATATAAAAGGATCCTAAAGTTAATGGTCAAAGGCAGACACATGCATTGTAAACATGCAGCTTATTTGAAGTTAATTCTGTCCTGTGAGACCATCCTGGCTTAAATATTGAGGTATTTTACCCCAATTACTATTACGAGGCTAAACTACACATCACCAGAAGACAAGTCTGCTTTGCTTTTACATAAAGTGTCTCTGGCTCTTGCTGAGTCCAGCAAGTAGATTTTGCACTGCAGGACTAGAAGTCCAGGAATGGAGGAGACATAGGAATCCTAGACCTTTTTCAGAAGTGGTGATGGATTAGGGTTCGGGACTGGTGGCTGTAGCCCACACTGGGTGTTCTAAGAAGTCAGATCTGCATGGGTGACTATTTTGGTAGACACACATGCACTGTTTTACAAACGTTTCCTCTATGTGCCTCTAAAGGTATTACTACCAGTAAGCCATCACTCTTCAGAAGGCCATCTGCTTTTAATTTTTAATGCCTTTAGCATAGAAGAATTGGTGACAGGGATCATCAGATAATCACAGGGTGTTGGAGCTGGGGCCTGCCCAGTGATGGAAGAACCACATCTCTTACTGGAAAAGTAAAAGAATAAGGCCTGAGGCTTGAGGCATTGCAGTCAGAGGGGAGTGTATGTAGTAAGAATATTGTTAACATAGCTGCAGCTCATACAGAAATGGGGAAGGGCCCTTCTGGGTCACTGAACCTTGCCACCTGAGGCACCAGACCTATTGTCATGGCCACAGTGGTATTGATACCTGTGCTAGTACCCTGAGGCTCACTCCGATGTATCTCCAAGTGCGGTATTCAGTGCTGGCTGATATGTAGTCCGTGAGTAGCTCTTGCACCCGGAAACTCTCAGGAACACCAACAGCTGCAGGTCTACCCTGTCTCGATCTCAGAAATTGCCAGTTTACAAACACAAAGAAGCATTTGTAGCCTTTTAAAAACTTCCTCTTATGTCTTTTATCTGTCTCTTATGTGAGGCAGAGCACACCTGAGCTCTTCTCCCCATTATTTTACATGAAAGATTTTGCTCATTCCCTTTGATGATTTTGTAGTGCACACATCCCAGGAAGTTCTACAGCTCTGCAAGATGCTATTCATAATGGAAAAAAAAGATCTCGTGGACTGTTTTCCGCAAGTATACAATATGTAGGAGACACAGTAAGTGAAGTCACTAATTACTTCTGCAGGGTTATTGGTGCTCTTAAACAGTTGCATATTGGTGCCTAAGCTCTCGTGGATCTAGACCTCTACACGTGCTTTTAGTTGCACTTTCTATGGAGATATTTAGGCTTGAAATCACTGAAGCCAACCTTTTCAAACTCAAATGCCTAATTAGGAATTCTTTTTACACTTAATGCGAACGCCAGAAATCCTTTCTATTCCAGCTGCAGAAGAGCAAGGTTTAAAGCTAACAGCTGTCTCAGTAGCTCTGACTCCACAGGTGCTGAAGTGAGCACGTTTCCCTGCCTGCCCAGATGACTATCATGTTAATGGCTTATTGTTTGCCTGTGGGCAGCCTTTCTGGATGCACCTGGCAGTGTTTAACCTCTTGGGTCTATTCAAAGTTGTGGGTCTCTACGTGCTCCTAATAGTGAATTTCAGCCGTGCTCAAAAGCACCCTTATGTCTTTCAGTCTGAATAACCTGCAAGCCTGGTTTCTGGAAGTGGCCTTGAGCTGCCTGTAGCAGGCAGGACAGGCAGCCTAAGCAGGGCTAAATTCTCAAGATGTGCAAGACGCAACCTCGAACAGTGGTGTGGTTCTGAGCTGTTTGCACTACACCTGCCCACAGGAAAGCTCCTTCCAACCCTAACTTCATCTCCCACCTCACTCACACGTCCTTCCTCTCCCGCAACTGTAGCCGGAGGCAGAGGCTCTCACAGGCCGTGGTATTGCAGCAAGCCACGACCAATCTGTAACCATTTGCCCTTGTGAAAGGACTTGGTTTGAATGAACTTTGTCTACCACGAGCATTTCTGTTTAAATTTTTGAGGTCCGGACAAAAGTCAGTACTAAGACCAGGGAGCTGGGCAGTGGCCGTTTCGGGACGAGCCACCAACGCTGTGCTGTGGGCTGCGCTCCGCCACATACTGCCTTCGCGGTAGCACAAACTGGTCTTCCCTGGGTACCGTCGCGGCTTCCCCTTAGTACCGAGGTGCCGCAGCCCTCCACCCTACACCAGAGCGCACAGACATCGGCGGAGCGGGGCTGCTCTGCACAGAGCCCTCCGGGAAATGCCACTCGCCGGCAAGGGGAGGGGGGGACAGGACCTCCTCCCACTCCGAGCACGGGTCTCGCTCAGCACCGGCAGCCTCGCCACCGCTCGCCGCCAGGGTGAAAGGGGAACAGTGGCTCCGGGCACACGTCTCGCTCAGCACGGGCAGCCGGGCCGCCGCCCGCCCCTTCCGCCGGCGGTCCCGCCCCTGCTCCCAGCAGCCCCCGGCCTGAATGGCGGACACCGGCGCGTAGGGCCGCACGTGCGGGACTCGCTGTGGGGCCGCCGCCGCCATGAAGAGCAAGCCCTCGGCCCACAAGTCGGGGAACACGCACCGGGTGAGGACCTGCCCGGCCGCGGCTGCTGGCCGGGGGAAGGGGCTTTAGGCAGCCGCCGTCGGTGTTCAGTGGTCGTGCCCGCCTGCTGAAGCGGCACCGGGCAGGAGGCGTGAGGGCGGACGGCGTGGCAGGGTCTCCTCAGCGCTGCGAGGGTCCCGGCCGAGACCGCAGGGCTGGAGTGCAGCGTCTACTCCGTACCCGACAGCTTCGCCAACCGGGTCACTGTCCCTGACAGGCAGCAGGCGCAGCACCGCCCTGGTGTAGAAAACTGACATAATTCAATGAAAAAATAATACCCTGTAAGGGTGTTCACCAGGGCGTTGTTTCAGGAAGGCTGAGAGCGGGGCAGTTTGCTGAAATCTGAGTAGATTTCTCTGCATCTCTTTCACCGTGTTACGCAGCCGTGTGGGTTGCGAGCCTCGGTTTTGCAGGTCAGGGCAATAGAGGGTCAGTTCCACTTTTGGACGTTTTAAGCATATTTTGCCTTAATCTTTTTGTAGGGCTGATAATGAGGGGTATTATCTGGCATCCCATCTTTAGAACTTTGTGTTTGCAGTGTGTACTCTATCGACAGGGATTTAGAAGCACTGTGCTCAGAATTGAGCAAGAAATGTGTGGTTTTGTTTTGCAGTTTCTTACCTTTTCGGAGCGCCTAAGCAATATTAATATCGATATTATTCATCGGATTGACAGAACTGGGAGCTATGCTGAGGTGAGAGCAGCAATTGTGATTATTTTCTGAAATCACATCACAAGTAAATACACGCCATGAAAGAGTCACTTAAGAAATTTATTCAGGAAGAAACTGGAAAGAAGCTCCTGCAAGAATTGCTCTTCCTGGAGCCTTATTTTATGCTTTGTTCCATTTTACTTTTTTGCCTGTGGTTTGCAGTATTTTCATAGAGGCACTTTGACAGTACCACCCTGATTTCTTCCATGTGGCTGCTGGGCCTGTTTCTGAACATGAAATATGCTGCTATGTCACTTAGCAGTCCTAGCATCAGACCTGGAAAGACTTGCAGGTGCTGAGTAGTTGCAATAGAATCAGAAGTTTGAAAATTGTAAGTTGGAAAATACCTCTAAGATTATTGAGTCCAACTGTTAACCTAACACTGCCAAGTTCATTATTAAACTATGTCCCTAAGTGCCACATCTACACGTCTTTTAAATATTTCCAGGGATGATTACTCAAACACTTCTCTGAGTAGCATGTTCCAATGCCTGACCACCCTTTCAGTGAAGAAATTTTCCCTAATATCCAGTCTAAATCTCTAGCACAACTTCAGGCCATTTCCTCTTGTCCTATCACTTGTTACCTGGGAGTAGAGATCGACACTCATATACTGGCAGCATGTGTATAACGCCTGAGCATGGGTCTTGGATCATGATGGAATGAATCATCACAAGGATCATTTCTATGTATCATATAAATCATCATTATGGTTATAGCCCTTTGCAGGTCATTGCCACCTGGCCTGCTGGATTGTTCTGAATTTCCCACTCAATAGCTGTAAGGTTGCCAAAAGAAATCCCAAAGCATTGTGCTGGGAGCACTGTGGCTCAGCATGTTAGATTATCAAGGCAAGTTAATAGAGGTGTAAAAAACAGTTATTTAAAAGTCCTGTCAGCAGAAAATAGTTTCAAATATGTTTTGAATATTGAAAGAAATACTTGTTTTCAGGGAAATTCCATAGTACTTGTTGAAATTAAGTCACTGAGATTTCGTAGAATATTTTTAAATGTTTAAAGCACTTGATCGTTGTCTTCATTTGAACCTCTTATCTTTGCAGAACACATTCGTTAGGGTTGGTAGCTATATTTTGTCTTTGTTTTGACAGGAGGTTGAAACCTACTTTTTCGAAGGACTGCGGAAATGGAAGGAACTGAACCTCACTCAGCATTTTGGTACGTCATTTATATTCATGTTTCCTGCTTTCCTTAAACTGCTAAAATATGTTTCTTCTTCATCCAGAGCCCAGTGGGAGAGTATTGATTGTTTTTTGGACTGGGCTCTGGAGCACCGTTATTGTTTAACACCCGGGGACTGGACTAGTTTTCAGGGCTTCTCTTTTGTTGTTTGAACAGTGCAATTCTACAATGAAGTGGCCAACAAATGCCAGTCCTTCAACCAGCTGGTTTATTACCAGGGTGCTGTTGTGCAGAGCTTGAAGACACATTTGCAAGTCGAAGGCAGTCTTGCTTACCAACCCCTATTGAAGTAAGTATATGGCCACAAAAAGTAGTCAGAAGCCTTGATGGTATTACAAGTAAGCATGAGTCCTGTTGTAAGTGTTCTTTATCTTTATTGTACCTGAGGAAAATATGGCAATGAGATGCCCAAAGTGGTCATATTTCCCTGGTAGAGCTTTATGGTTCTAAGTCTTAAAAAAAATATAGCTGTGACAAGGCAAACAAATTAGCTGGAGTGCTTACTGGATGTCAGACAGTATATTCATGTGCTTTGTTTGATATTAGTCATTTGTTTTCTTGTTTACTGCTGTCTGCTTGATTTTTTGAAAATATTAAGATTCTTGCCATCCACAGCTGCCTAATAGGAGATTTTTTTTTTAAAGGGAGAAGTAAAAATTATGCTGCCTTTCTTTCCAAAGAGACTGTGCTGGATTATGTAATGCTTGACTAGGTTTTTGTTGGTTTGTTTTTGAAATGCACTAACACTGGCATATTTTCTGAAACACAGTCTAGTGGTGCAGCTGGCTCGAGATCTTCAGACTGACTTCTATCCTCACTTTCATGACTTTTTCCTGGCCATCACCAAATTACTGGATACACAGGACACAGAGCTGCTGGAATGGGCTTTTACCTCTCTTTCCTATCTCTACAAGTATTTGTGGAGATTGATGGTGAAGGACATACAAAACATATACAGGTAAAAACCATGTTTAATGTCTGTCTTGACCAGCAGTTACTAGATCCTATAGAAATGTAACTGCCACATGAATACATGGCTCGATGCTTCAGTATACTTGTTAGCATGCTTTCTCAGCTTTTCTCAGAGACAAACTGGCCGAGCTCTAGGGAGTTATCAAATGCAAGGACTTCTGGGCTTGGGGAGTTCCTGAGCTGCAGGAACTTGAAGGCTGATCTCGGATGTGCTTGCCATGTTTTTAAACCTTTCCCAGGTATCTGCTTTTGGCAGCAGCTATAGACTGAGCAAGCATATGGCCTGACCCAGTGTGACCACTTGTTCAGTCTTCAATTGCTGATGTAGCAGGGCACTTCCTTTTGACGTAGACAGTGGTTCCATGTTTCTTCTTACTAATTTCAGTTTGGAACAGATGGAGCAAGAAGCTGGTTACAAATTTCCTCCCCAGCCCAGGCTAATCTGTCGAACATATTGAAAAATTACCTGCTCAATTTGAGACAATCTGAGGCACCACTCCCTCTGCAGTGAGCATGTGATGAGCCACCTGCCACTGTTACCGATACCAGCAAACTGCAAATATTTATCAGCCTTGCAAACTGAATCTTTCAAAACTTTTAAGCGTACAGGAGAGCCTGTTGGCTCAACTGAAATACAAATCTGGCATATAAATCAACTTTGGTTTCACTTATTGCTGATAAACATATATCTTGAAAATAGCGGTGCTGCAGTTGAATCTGTGGATCTGCAGATTTTAGAGGTATTCCTGATTGTGACTTAATTTGCCTGGCACTGTCACTTGACCTTCTTTGCAAAACTCTTGTTCTTTAACCAGGGAGAGTGGAAAGGAATCTGGATGAGGAAGGTATTGGCCCTCTCTAGGAGGACAGGTTCTTAGTGTTTGTAAAAAGTGGTAATGTAAACTGGAAACAATTTTTTTAACCGGCTGATGGTAATTCTTGCATTGGCCCTAAGACAATGGATTATTTTGTGTCTTTGTAGCCTGTACAGCACCCTGCTGGCTCACCACAAACTCCACATCAGAAACTTTGCTGCTGAAAGTTTTGTCTTTCTAATGAGAAAGGTAAGTGGGATGTTTGTACTTTGGTGCTATCTTTATTTTGAGGTGGTTTTTTTAATTCAATGTTTAATATTAGATTTTCTCCAAAGAAGGGTTAACAAGGCCTGAACTGGCATAGAGCATATCCTGAGTTGTCACTTTTAGTGAGTATTTTACTGAGAGTGTCATGCATTCCATGTCAGTAATAGTAAATAGAGGTCTTAGTACTGTCTGTTTTAAGAGAAGTTAAAATAAATGTCTGTGGTTGGTTTACCTAAAATGACTAGAAATAGTAAGGTGATCCTGCAGAAGTGAAGCTTGAATATGTATATGCACATTTGCCCATTGGCTTTTTCAGAAATACTTTAAGGCCTTTGTAGAACTGAAATTCTTGTGACAACATTTTTGCACACCCAAAGACCACAGTATGTAACATTGCCAGGCAGATCAACCAAGATCAGACAGCAGCCTTTCATGGAGTAAGGAAAGGGAGTGGTAGTTGTTGGTTTTTCTTTAGTCAAAATACACAAAAACCAGGATTCCTTAGACTGGGTAGCAAGTTTGAGTATCCTCATTTTGTCCTAAGTTGAGAGACCTTAATAAAGCATGTTCATTTGATTGGTTGTTTTTGAAAATTTCTGAACTTTAAGTCAAATCCTCGGAAACTGAGGTGTTTAAAATGTTGGGCCAGAAGTCCCTGCAGTATTCTCAAGTGTGGTTCTAGTTTTGGGTGACTGACTTCTGTGTTCAGCTGATACACATCTCTTCCTCCTTGGGCAGTGACTTTTGTGTTTCAGTTGTGACCAGTTTAACAGTGCATTTATGCACATGTTTAAAATGATGAGAAGAATCAAACCCACATATTTCAGCTGCAGTGAACTCAGCAAACCTGTATACATCCTGGGGCAGTGGGAGTTGTATCGACTGAATAGCTGATCAGGTTTCTTCTTTGTATTTCCTTGTGTGGTCACAGAAATAATGAGTTTGAGCTATTGTGGGAAGGCAGGACTACAAGAATAACATGGTGCTGTGGAGCCATTTGATTGCCTCTATCCGTCTGACAGCTCTGAATAGAAGATAACATTCTTTTCTCTTTATGTTTTGTAGGTTTCTGATAAAAATGCGCTCTTCAATTTAATGCTCTGTGACCTGAGAGAGCACCCTGAAAAGGTGGAAGGTGTAGGACAGCTGCTTTTCGAGATGTGCAAGGGTGTTCGAAACATGTTCCACTCTTGTGCCGAGACGGTAAAGACAAAGTTGCTGCTTTAACTGTTGCTGTAAGGGGCCTTAGGCAGTGCTCACTGAAACCACTGAGTGTTTTCTCATTCACCTCAGTGGATCCTTGCTGATAAGCTTGTTGTTAATTATTTGGTAGAACGTGAAAGCCTTCTAAGAATATTTTTTGAGATAGGAAGGTTGTTTTAAATAATTCCTGTTCAATATTCCTATATGTTGAAATTGTACTTATTGCAGATATTTCAAGTTTTAGGTGATAGGCTTTTTTTTTTCTTCTGTACTCATTCTAGAAAGAATTTAGATCACTGGAATATTTTAGCAATACATTGCACTAATTAGTTTTAGGACTGCTAGATTTATTTTCTAAGTGTAATAACACAGTACACTTTTCCTGTGCAGGCTATGAAGTTAGTTCTGTTGAAGCTGGGGCCTATTACTGAAGAAGAAATTGAGCTACCATGGGTAGCTGTTGGTGAAGCCTTTGAGCAAATGATCAGATCAGCTGCAGTTCATATCCATAAAGAGCATTTTGACATTGTCTTCAAGTGTCTGGAGGTACAGTGATTATTTTTCTTCTTACTGTTATTTTTTTATTCATGAGGACTGATAAAAAAGTCTACACTTACTGAGAAAAGTATTTGTGTTTTATTGGACCAGAGCTGGGTTATTTGGGTTTTTTTCTGCTTTGGAAACATAACATACAGAGTCATGTGCATGGGAAAAATTCCTCCCTTCTTTTCTAAGTTCAGAGTTACCCTGGTAGCTCTTTTGTGAGTGAGAAAGGAACCACTGTAGATGAGACTTGGAACTCAGTCCTATGGCTGAGCAGGGATGGTTTGTACAATCTGCCTTTGCACACATTGCAGAACCCTTGCGGGAATGTAGTGGGTGTTTTATGTTGCTGAACTATATAGTGGTGGTTCAAAACCACTTAGTGACAGTAAAGGGGAAGCTTTTTATCCTACAGATCTTTTTAAAGCAAAGACCTGGGTTGAACCTGGAAATCCAAGTTTGAGCCTTGCAACCAAGTACTGAAAATAAGAAAGTCTGGGTGTTCCTGTGTGGCTGCGTGGGGCTTACACTCTGTGGTTTGAGGGAGCATAGCTGAGTGCTGTGGTCTGTGCTGTGTTGGTTCGGGTTGATGTAGAATAATCAGCAATCACACAGCCTGGCAGTTTGTTTCACTTACCTGATCAATATTTAAAAGTTTATAAACATCTAGGAGAGGGATTTGCTAAAGGGGATTGAAACCTCTTGCAACTGACAATATAGACTGTGTCAGCTGTGCTCCTCAGAGGGTTGAAATGGGAAACTGGAGGAAATGGTTCATGTGAGCTTTTTTAGGGTAGTCCTTCCAGCATGGGTAAATGGTCCCATTGGTTCCTTCTTGAGACTCCTTCCCTGTGACTAACCAGTGTTCTAGAAAATCCCATCCTGTTCCTCTGGCCTCACCCAATATGATAGGCAGTTATTACCTGACTGTCATTAGCTACAGGTTTGTTTACCACTGAATATTTTGTATCCCTGAGGTTTCTTTGACTCAGCATCTGCAGTTGTTATGAAATCTTGGAAATTTGTGACATATTTCCTTTCATTTTTAAGGAGGCTTTTTCATTTACCCTGGGAACTGGTGGATGCATGGGGGTCTCTTGCTCAGAGGCAAATACTCGTGTCGTCTGTTATAGCTGTCTAAACTGGGTTCAATTTATTGGATCAAGGATAGGAATTTATATCTTCTGGACAGAAAGAGACACTAATTTATAATTATATGAGTAACCTCTCAGCATCCACATTAGCAAAATTATGCATAAAGTGTAAAAGTACCTAAATTCTGATAATTCCAGTAAAAGCTGTATGCTTCCAAACCATTCTGAGTCTGGAACCCAATATTTCTCTTTTTTGTTTGTCAAGTGTCAGCCTTCCTGGAGACCCTCATTTGAGGGGTTGTTTGTGTTTCTGTCCAATGAATCTGGGATGGGTTTTTACCTAAGGGAAATTTCACAGTATTTCTGCAAGGTTTAATTTGTTGAACACGTATGAGAGAGCCAACAATAGTTTGTTGGGCAGCTGAGATGTTGATTCTTTAGAATGTCCTTCAAATAGCAGTAAATGAAACTGAGTCTGTTCATTTATCTGAAACATTTCATTTCCCTATTTTATTTAAACAGGAGTCAGTCTTAGATTTGCAGAGAAAAATAACTAAGGTCAACTGCTCTGTGGCTTCAGAGCAGATGGAAAGGATTCTGCAAGCTTATCTGATCTTAGTGGAACATGCAAACGGATCCAAAATCTCACTGCCTGAAGATGTCTGTCAGGTACGTCAGACTGTCACTTAGATGTGTCAGAGAAGTATCAATTGAATATGGAAGATGTGTGGTCAGCTGAAGCATTCATGCACATTCCTGATGCATCACTGGGCTTAGGATTTGAGTTGAGTGAAGAAAGACATATATTTGGAGTATTGCTACCTCTCTGATCCTGGGAGATTGACCTCTGTATTGTAATGCTAGTGTAGCCCAACTTTAAATGAGCAATGGGGAAAGTGGGCTACTGCTTCCAGAGTCTGTTCCTGCCACTGTGGAGTAGACCCCCCCATATCAGTGGTTCAGAGCAGTTCTATCAGATTCATGTGCATTTGACCCCATTTGGGTAGATTTAGGGCCTTCAAACTTCAGTGGGACTATTAGGATTTGTTTCTGTGGGCTGAAGCTTAGAACTCCATGCCCTCCTGGTCCAGGGACTGTCCAGGCCATTCGGACCAGATAATCATTATCTTCATGGACAAATATGAGTTCTCTCTTCTTCATTTCAGGTTTTAGTAAAAATGTTACAAACACCCTATCTCTCATCATCTTGCTGCAAGATGCTGTTGAACACTATTTCTGCATTCCTGCTGGCAGAGAATGTTTTGTTGCCAGATTCTTTGACCAAGGAAGCTGTTCAGAAGGTAACAAGGATTGCTGCTTATGCCAGAAATCCCAGACTTCAAATTCCCTAGAGCAGGGTGATTTCTGGACATTCTGTTTCAGCCTGGGAAATATGCTATGAGGTTCCCTTTAGCCTTTTTGCACAGATGATTGAGAACCTGCCCAATGCCTTAAATAAAGTCTGATGAGGTCTTGGAATAACTTGCCTGTCTTGCACAGGCTCTCAGTGTAACAATGCCACCATGGCAGACATCATTGCAATGAAATCCAGACTGATTCAAACATCTACAGCCTCTGTAGAGAAAGGAAGGAGAACAGAGAAGGAACATGTCCTACCTAAGGTGATAAAGCAGATCATTGAGTCAAACTCAGTGGAAAAAAATACATTTTTCATTAAGTTTCCAAGCATTTAATGAGCATGCCTTAGCCTTGTGAGCAAGGTTCATAGAAGTGCAGTTTTGATTTAGAAAGTACAGGGGTAAGCATGTTTTGGTACTACCTTTGCTCCTGGAACATTGACACGATTAGCTGCATACATTCCTATCAAATGCAGTGTTGCAAAGATTAGTAGGAGATTATACTATGGAGTCTGGTTCTTTAGTTTTCCTGTTACAGTACATTATAATTTTGCAATTAGCAGTGTGGACCATAGTTGTACTGTGTGTGTGTGAAAAAATATTTGAAATAAAAATGCCATGTGATTTACAATGGGAAAGCAAGACCTGCAATTGTTTAAAAATTATCAAATTTCACCTGGTCTCCAGTGTTGACTTGTGCTGAGGTAAGCTTGGGTCTGCCTGTGGCAGGAGGCCAGTTTTGCTCAGGAGACTTCCTTCAAACATTTGAGGATATTTTTGTGGGCTGCTGTTAAACTGGAGGAGGCTTAAAGCCGTCCTTATGTTCTGAAGGGTCTGGGAAAGAGATCTGGGTATATATTTTATCTTGGCATTGAGGAGCACTGATCCTGGGTATCTCAAATTGTTCCTATTTTGGATTCTTCAAAAGCACAGAGGTTGGCTCTACCCGTGAGGTAGTAAACTTTCTGCAATGTGCTACACAGAAAATATGCCAAGTTGAAATATATTCTGGGCCTAAGCTTTTTCCTAACAGTTGGTGTGTCTGTGCTGCAGTCCTAGAACTTTCAACTTGTATTTTCCACATCACACTGAAGAGATAGCCCAGTTGTCTTTGCACAGAGACAGTAGGATCCAGCAGCATTTGTCAAAAAGGGTTGTGTCAGAAGAGTTTGTTAAAAAGGACTGTGCATTTCTGTACTTGAATTGTCTCTTGTCTGCTGCTCTGTGTGCTGGAATTAGCAAGACAGCCAGGCTGGGTATCTTGGAGTTCAAAGCATGCTTGATTTGTATACCAGAAAAGGTGTCCCATGGGTAGTGAAGACTTTACTGTGAAATGTCTCTTGTTCCTCTCAACCTTTCACTTGCATCTTGCAGGTATTTGCAAGTGGTTTTGAACGGCGTTTTCTTCTGGACTTCTCTGAAGCAATGTTCACAATGAAGCAATTTGAGAGGGTAGGTGAAAGTGTTTGTGCATTATGTTTATTTTTGTTGCTAAAGGGAACAACTTGAGAATCCACAGTATGTTTACCTGCCTTGTATGCTGAAGGATTGTTGTGTATTGACATCATGTTTATTTAAACTTCTGCCATGATCTGATAAGAAGGAAAGAGGTTACTTGTGCTATTGTGTTAAAGTTTTGTAAGGGTTCTCAGAATTTGAGAAGGTGATAGGTATGTGTTCACAAAAAGAAGCTTGTCTGTGGGGAATTAAGAGGGTGAGTGTGTTATGGATGGGAGGAAGAGAGGGAGTCCTGGAGAAACTAAGTGGAAATGAAGAATAAGCTCTGTAACAGGTAATCTGGTAGGAATCAAATCAATTAAATGGAGTGGGAGGTGAAAGCCAAGTTGAAGATCTGGAATGTCCTGATAAGACGGGATTTGATGCAGAATGGGTTTTTGCATTAAATTACTGTCCCTGCTGGGATAAGAAAATGTCTGTGTGCTGCTGTCTAGGGGCACCAGAACTGATAAGTCCGATGCTTTGCTGGCTTATTTGTGAGCATTTGTATTTCCCTCTGTTTGGTGTCGCGGGTTTTTTGTGGATTTGATGATGATTAAAGAGACTTGCCAATCTTTGACTTTTTGACCCTTTTTTTTTTTTTTGGTCTCTTCAGCATTTTCTCCCATGCTTTCTAGAATACATTGAACATTGCTTCTCTGGCACAGATGCCAGCACAAAGGATGAGGCCGTGGCAAGTCTGGCTAAACTCATTTTGGTGAAAGCAGAGCCTCCTACCATTGGTTCAATGGCATTTGAAAAGTATCCTCTTGTTTTCACTGAAGCATCTGTCAGGTGAGACTTCTCAAGTTTAGCAAACACCAAACGTGGCTGTAGGCCTGAAGGGAGGACAGAGCACATAAAAGTTGCCCTCCAGTATTTGCTGGAGTTGCATAAATGGCAGTGTTGCTGGCAGAATTGCAAACTAAATTATATAGTATGATATCACTTTCCTTTCTGAAATTATATGAGAAGAGGTGCTGCTCTGGAAATGTAATCACCGATATGGACAGTGTTGTGGTGCATGTATCATGGGGATCTGTTACACCATTGTGCAAACTGCATCCCTTGGCAGTTAATCCTTGTAGTGAGTGCTGCAGTTCAGGTTCTCATCATTACTAACCTCCTGCCTGTGCCCCAGCTTTTTTCCCTGTATGCATATGCCTTGTCCAGGAGCTTTCTTGGCAGCAGTACTATAGTCTTGCCACAGAGCACAGCTGGATACCAAAGGACATGTAATTAATCAGAAGCAGCGCTCTGCTAGCACAACTTGTCTGCTTTTAGTTGCAAAGCTAGCTTGGTTGCAGTGAAGTGGTTACTTTCCCCCAAGCCTCTTTGGAAAAATTTGGGGTAACCACTGAAGCACAGAATGACCATTTCTAATCTAATGATAGTGATTTTTCTAGTAATTCTAATTTGGCTAATTCAAAACTTTTGACTTTGTATTGCTTTTTATGTAAGGTTTTATCTTTCCTTAAAGCAATCCACTCTGTGTGGGTTTCTCCTATTTTTATTTAATAAGAGTGGAAACATTGAGGTTTAGGGAACAGAAGGCTAAGTCAAAATGATTAAATTTGGTTTTCTTCCCTTGTTTTCATTGTTTCTTGATCTCTGTTTATTCAGTGGTTTGGAGTACACAGCTGCAAGGACCTAGATCCTACTTGGACTTTTTTTGTGCTCTTGCAATATCAGTGGTGTAAACTATGGTCAGGAGACATGTCGAGTTGCATACCTCATCTCCTACCTGGTTATTATCCAATTCTGGAGATTTCTGAGCTGCCTCTGGCAGTTTGCGCCAATACTTTGGCAACTTTGTGATTACACAGGTGGTTTTTTATTTATTTGGGTTTTTTGGCTTTTGGTTTTTTTGTTGTGTTGTTAGGGGGTTTTTTCCCCCAATCCTTGGTGTAAAATGTAAACCTTCTTTAGGGCAGTTTAAATCCCTTGCTGCTTATCTTATCTGCCAGAAACATAAAGAGCAGAATATTTCTTACTGTTTGGATCAAGCTTTTACAAATAGCAGGCTTTCATCATCAGACATGTCTGAGATCTTCTTTCTCTGGACCAACAATCCTAATTCCTTGAGGTTTATCTCATAAATGTTTTTTCTTAAGCCTCTAATGATTCTTGCTGTTGGATTTTTATTAGCTTCTGTATTTCTTGAAGGATGAAGCCTATGTAGTCTTCTGACTGATCTTGCAAGCACTGGCTGGAATGGAAAGATTGTTGTGCATGGAGTGTGAAGGACTCCTGTTCATGTGTTCCAGTGTGGTGTCAACCCCTTCTGCCTGCTAACAGGCTTGTTGATTTGGGCTCACCTTGTATTCCATTTAAGTCACAAAACTTTTACCTCGCTGGTTGTTTTCTGTCATCCATCTATGTCAACGTTACCATGGTTTATTAACAACAGTCATAGAGATGACTCTCAGGTGTTCCTAGACTCTGTATGTCCCAGTTGTGAGCATGTCCAACTGAGAACTAGTGTCTTTTCTTCTAGAAATATTATTTGAACTTGAAATAAAGACCTGACATTTCTTGTGGGCCATGTTTTACGCTCTTCAGCATGTATAGATGATATTTTGTGCTATAGAGGACATTTAGAAGAAAAAAATCCTTGGTGTTGTGCAAGTCCTTTTTGCTAGAAGGAGACAAATTTTGAATATTACAGAAGCAAAAGGAACAATCTCTGATATGCAGTGGTGGATTGCTAAAAAGTTTGTTTTTATTTTTAGCTCTAATACAAGGCAACAAACAAGTAAAAGACAAGGAGAAAAGGCAGAAGTACCGGTGTTGGATCATGTACTGTCTTTAATCCATTTACCAGAGAAGGAGGACATCACTGACCTTTCACAGTCTTGGGTTGCCTTGGTTGTACTGCCACATATTAGGTAAGGGATATTATAGGGTACTATTGTCATGTATTTCTGTAATTCTGTCTACTTTCTCACTGCCTACTAGTTCTCTTTCTGTAAGAAATCACTAAGGAAAGGACAATAATTGCTTGTGCTGGGCTCAGGAATCTGGGGTTAGAAGGCAAAAACAAGTGCTGTATGGAAATAACCATGAAGCAACAGTAAACACAGGAGCAGAATATCAGTTTCTTGTTTGCCTACTCACTAAATTTGGTACTTTATTACATAGAGATGTTCTTGACACATTTCGGTTTCTGTGTTTTAAGCGCTATCCCCTCTCAACAGTGTTTTTTCAGTAATTATTCAAGGACGAGTTAGAAAGAAGATGTAGTGAATACTGCAACTTAAATTGTGAATCAGAAATAGCAAAAGCATTTTGGTGCTGGTTTCAAACGTGGAATAAGCTACCTCAAATTTAATAGAGATAAATGTGATAGAAAGCTTTTATATATAGCTGTCAGTGTAAAAGAAATAAAAGTCTTCCCGTGTGTTTCGGACAGACCGATGAACAAAGACCATGTTCTGCCTCGTGTGACAAGTTTTATAGACTCTCTCTTCACAGCCATTGACAAAGGAAGTCTCTGCAAAGGTCAGTTACGGTTACTTCCTGTTTATTTGCTTTTTAATAAAAAAATTAAAGCAGTTTTTCTGATTACACAAAGCATGAAAATGTAGCGTTGTATTCAAAATTATGTATCAGTTTGACTAAGAAGAGCAAAGCTTGGGAGGAAACAACCTTGGGAAACAATTCTGCATTTGCTGTTCATAATAATGATGGGGTGACAGATGTCCTGCATAGGGGAAGACAGAGGTAATTGGCAAGGAAAAGGAGAAAGTGAAGAGAAAAAAAGAGGAAGGAAATCTATCTAAACCAAATCCAGGCTGAAGCTGTCAAGTGAAGGAGAGACTATTGACTCATAAGCTCCAATTCAAACCTATAGTGCAAAGTTTAGGACATTACTATCTGTCAGTTAATAGCTACACATCAATAACAACTATAAACTCAATCTAGCACACTCCAATTAAATGTTACTATCTCGAACCCTTGGAGCTCCGTGTTGGGTGCCAAAAAAGACTGTTGTGGTTTAACCCCAGCTGGCAACTAAGCCCCACACAGCTGCTCACCTGCTCATACTTGCCCAGTGGGATGGGGCAGAGAATCAGAATAGTAAAAGTGAGAAAGTTTGTGGACTAAGTTGAAGGCAGCTTAATAGGCAAAGCAAAAGCCACACACAGAAGCAAAGCAAACCAAGGAATTCACTTGCCACAGGAAGGCAGGAAATCTCCAGGGCAAGCAGGACTCTGCCATGTGTAAGGTGACTTGGGAAGACAAACACCATCACTCTGAACATTCCCCACTTCATCTGCTGAGCATGGGCATATGGTCCAGAATATCCCTTTGGTCAACTGGGATCAGCTGTCCTGGATGTGTTCTTTCCCAACTCCTGGTGCACCCCCAGCCCACTCACTGGTGAGCTGGTGTGAAAAGCAGAAAAGGCCTTGATGCTTTGTGAGTGCTGCACATTGATAACAAAAACACTCCTGTGTTGTCAGCACCATTTTCAGCACAAATCCAAGCCAGAGCCTCATACCAGCTACTATGTAGAAAATGAGCTCTATCCCAGCGCAAACCAGCACGTTCTCTGCCTGTAATTCAATACAATTTATGTCATGCTCAGGTACCACACTATCCAATAAAACCTCATTATCCACCCCTCCCCTCCCATCCTTTGATATGGTATCATTCCATTAGTCTGTGGATCACCCCTGTAAAATGTTCACCAAATGTCCACTGAGTTCATTTAGTCCATGAATTTGGGCTCCATCTACTATAGTGGTCACTCAGGACAGGAGAGTTGATATCTTGTGTGGAATTGTTTGCCACCAGTCAGCTCATGTTGATTCACTGCTGCACTTGCACTGCTTCTTGTAAGGCTTGTCCTCCACTGGTTTGTGTTCCTGCTATAGTAATTTCTACCACATGCAACTTAAACAATGGGTTACGACAATTTCAAGTTATATCCATTATAGTCTCTACTCCAGTCCCTTTGGGCCAGGCCACAGGGCTTAACGTTGCCCCTGCTTGGGTTTGGTCTTATGCACAGACTGCAGACTTGTTAGGGGAGTACCTGCTTCAAGTGGAGTCTTGCCTGTGAGTCCCAGTTTCTCCTGGGCTGTACCTGCTGGGGTGTAGACTTACCCATCACCACTGGTGCTTTGGGTTGCACCTGTTCCAGCACAGCGTTGTCCAGGGGCCCTGATGCCTTCACAGATACACCTGCTCCAAAAGTGGCCTTACCCATGGCTGCTCTCCCTCAAGAGTGTATCTGCTCTGTTGTGGGCTCATCTGTGGCCACACACTTTGAGGTGAGCCAGCATGATCTCGTGCATAGCTGGTGATGCTTCAAGGTGTACCTGCTGCAGCATGGACTTATCCACAGGCACAGATGCTTCAAGTGTACTTTCTCCAGCATGGACATAGCCACAGGTCACAATTCCTTCAGAGGTATGCCTGCTGCAGCATAGACGTAATTAAAGCCACAGATGCTTTGGGATGTACCTACTTTGGCATGGACTTAACCATGGCCACAGATGCTTCGGGGTCTCTTGCTCCTGTGTTGACTCCTCCGCCGGTCACAGTCTGATTGACTCAAGTTCACACTGGGGTTCCAGCCTGTCTGGTACAGCAGGACAAAACCACCAGCGCTGCCCTGGCCACCTGCCCACCCGGGTGCATTGCCATGGCTGTTATCAAAATGTTCCCCGGTACAGCAGAGTAAGGTGATAAGCAGTACAACACCACAGCTGTGAAAGCAAAAAGCAGTCACTAATGATCAGTGGCTGCTAATATACAGTAAGACAAGCCAGCCCTATGGCATGCACAAACCTTGCCAATTAATAGCTAAACAACAGTAACAATTATCAATCTGGGTTCAATCTAGCACATTGCAATCAAATCTGTCATTATCTCTAACCTTGCAAGCCATGTGTTGGGCACCTGAAAGGACTGTTGTATCTTAACCTCAGCCAGCAGCTAAGCCCCTCACAGCTCTTGCTTAATCAACAGGGATAAGGGGGTAACATCAGAAGGGTAAAAGAAAACTCACGGGTTGAGATACAGTTAGTTTAACAGGTAAAGCAGAAGCTGTGCATGCAGGTGAAGCAAAACAAGGAATTCATTCACCACTTCCCAAGGGCAGGCACATGTTCAGCTATCTCCAGGAAAGCAGGGCTCCATCACTCATAACAGTTACTTGGGAAGACAAAATATCATGCCTCCTTCTTCCCCTGTTTTATATGCTGAGCATGGTGCCATATGATAGGGGATATCTCTTTGGTCAGTGGGGTCAGCTGTCCCAGCTATGTCCCCCTGGTTTTGGCTGGGGTAGAGTTACAGTGGCTGGTATAGGGCTGTGTTCTGGATTTGTGCTGGACACAGGGTGGATAACATAGTGATGTTTTTGTTATTTTTTAGCAGGGCTTGCACAATGCCAAGGCCTTTTCTGCTTTTCGTACTGCCGTGCTGGCAAGGAGGCTAAGGGTGCATGGCGGACTGGGAGGAGGCACAGTCAGGACAGGTTACCCCAACTGACCAAAGGGGTATTCCAGACCTTATCACTTCATGCTCAGTATATAAAGTGTGGGGAAGAAGGAGGAAGGGAGGGGATGCTTGAAGTGATGGCATTTGTCTTCCCAAGTCATGACTACATGTGATGGGGCCCTGCTCTCCGGGAGGTGGATGAACACCTGCCTGCCCATGGGAAGCAGGTCCTTGTTCTGTCTTGCTTGTGTGCATGGCTTTTTTGCTTTATCTCAACCCACAAGTTTTCTAGCTTTTACCCTTCTGATTCTCTCCTTGATCCTGCTGGTGGGGGAGTGAGTAAGCAGTTGTAGGGATTTGGTGACTGGCTGGGGTTCAACAACAACCCCTCTCCCAATGCCTTGTGTACTCCCAACTTCCCCACTGAAGTGGGGTGAGGACCAGGAAAGGCCTTGGTGCTGTTTTAGCACTGCTCAATGGTAGCAAAAACATCCTTCTGTTATCAACAGTTTCCAGCACAAATCCAAAAGAGAGCTCCGTACTAGCTACTCTGAAGAAAATTCCCTCTATCCCAGTGAAAACCAGCACACCATCTTTGACCCAAGTGACACCACCGATTCTAAAACGCTGCATCTTTTCTCCAGGAATAGATGGTCACTGGTTATCTTCCCTCTCTGGCCAGAGGAAAAAAATTAACTGAGCTTGCATAGAGCAGGGCAGTTGTTACTCAGAGGGGTAGAAAGTATTTGGCCTTGTGACAGACAAGTTTTGGATTGTCCCAGGTTGAATGTTCATTGTTCCTTTTTTTGCAAGGGCTGTCATTTTCCATTTATAATACCTTTGTTAATATTCCTAAATGTATCTGCTAATCAGCTCTGTTGCTTTTTCTTCTTTAAAGAAGCTTTGTCAAGCATGGCCCTTTTTGATTTATGTCTTTCTTTTATCATATTTGCAGGTTTTGCATGCTGTCATGATTGTTTTATTGGCAATGCACTTAGTCTAAAATAGCAATATCTAAAATTTCTTTTCTTGGGTTTCATCTTTACTGGCAGTAGTAGCAGCTCTGCAAAAGCTCTTTGTGCATTCCAGAGGCACATTGCTATTTCTTCCTTTGTCAATAAGGGAAAAGAAAACAAATGCAGCCTCAGTCCTATACTCATGCCTCCTGTTGTCTCATATTACACTCATTTGCTTGGTTTTCTTCACCTTTCTCCCAAACTAGGGTTCCTGGATACTTTTTTTCATCCTCTGACATTCTTTCCACCACCATGATTTCTGCAATTCCTTCACCTTCTACTAGAACTTCAGTCTCCTCTCACTGACTGTGCAAGGCTCCCAGCCCTGTGCTCCATTTGACCTGCCTGGCCTCTGAGCCCTGAGGCAAAGTGCAAGTTCCAGAACTGGGTGTTTTTGGTGTTCCGGTTGCTGTGGAGTGCAAGGAAACTGTCTTGAAAGCTGGGACAGAGCCACAGCAAGTTATCGCTGGCAGCTCTTCAGGGCCAGTGTGGAAGTGTTTCCCTTATCAATCACACAGGTGTGCCTTTAGTGAGGTGGAAGCTGCTACCTTTGTCCAGCATGGGCACACTGCTACCAAAGGGCATGCAGATTGCAGTTTGGGAACTGTCCTTACACTATAGATGCAGAAAATTTCCTCCTGTCATTACTTGATGTTTCTTCTCCCCTTGAGGAGCTCCTTATGGAGGTTAATGGTTAGCAGGATCTGGCACACACCTGTGGAATTAAGCAACTCAGAATAGAGGAATGTTTTCAGAGGAATAAATAGGAAATGAACACTCACTTCCCTTTCTTTTCCATTGGTGGCATGTAAGACAGTTATATCTTTTAAAAACTTTCTTTAATTTGACTGGTTTAGGAACAATATTTCTTCTACCAGGGAAGAGGTGAAGGAGGGGAATTTATTTATTTTTTAAAGCAACCTATTTGCTAACTTAGAAGTGTGAGGGGAAAGGAATTGCGCTTTCTTGCCTGGCAGGGCTTTGGCTATCCTGTACTTCTGGGGAACCCTTCATCCCTAAAGGAGTCTGAGAGGTTTAGGAAGGAGACAAAATTCAGCAAACTCACCTGCCATTCACTAATAAATGCTCAGTTTTTAAGTATGTGGGACAGCTTTGAAGATCTTTCACAGTATTGCATTGCCAAAGTTCCAGAATTTATAGGCACCTGTGTGGTGGTGCATCAGTATGTATTTTTGCTTTGGTTTTGCTACATTCATATCAACTTTTTAGCAGAGTGCTGAGACTCTTGCCACAGTGCTTAGCTCCAGATCCCTGCTTTCTGCACATGTGGGTGTGATGGAAACATGCAAATTGAGAGCTGTCACAGCTTTCAATGCTGGCTTGCTGGAGGAAGCCCTTAGTTTGATAGCCAGAGAAGCATTTCTTTTACGTGTTATGATTATGTGTTATGGTTAGAAAATACACATGCCAGTTCTGAGATCCATATGCTACCTTATTTCTCTGACTCCAGCCTTTTCGGGATGGGCAAGCACCATACAACCACAGGTCACTGAGAGCTGAGTAAATTTACAAGATGTTCTTGTTCTTTCTCTGCTCCAGGAAGCCTGTTTGTGGTCTGCCAAGCTGTAAGTACTCTACTTAGTTTGGTGGAGTCTGCTGAAGTACTTCATTTGTTACCTGTGGAGCGTGTCAAGAATTTGGTTATGTAAGTAAACTCTGCCTGTTCTGTGGTGTTTCGTGGTTTTCCCTGGTAGGGCAAAGAGTTGACTTTGCCTTTATGCAGGAGCTGGTTAAATGCTTCTTTGTGTGCTACCTATTCTGTTATGCTGGTGCATTGCTTCAGATTGTGGTTATGTAATAGAACAAAGCTGTAGGCACTGGTTGTTTGGAGAACCACGTAGATGTAGTTCCTGTTCAATGACATTTTCTCTGCAAACGGATGCTTTCTTAGCTGCAGGGTAGTGTGTCAAATAAGTTGGTTCTAGTTTTACATTGGAGTGCTCCACTGGTTCTCGTTTTACTTTGGAATGCTACGCTTAGTAATTCTGTGTTACATTATAATGATAAGAGAGACAGGAACAGCACTTTATGAGCTGTGTCAAAAGCCTGA
The DNA here is from genome assembly GCA_013400735.1 of Pomatostomus ruficeps. Taxonomy (NCBI): domain Eukaryota; kingdom Metazoa; phylum Chordata; class Aves; order Passeriformes; family Timaliidae; genus Pomatostomus; species Pomatostomus ruficeps. Next base: position 51,170 of record VYZT01011752.1, read on the forward strand.
GTTTGCTGGTGGTGTTGGGATTCCACCACGTCCTTACATATCTGTGTTTGTGCTTGCTCCACAATGGGAGGAAATTTTGTATACTCCATTGTTGCCCTGACTTTGCAGTGTTCAGTGTTTTCTTGTGAGATTTTTTCTGTCATGGCCATGACTTGTTTTCTCTCTATTATCTATGTTTTCCTAAATTGTATCTGTGTTTACGAATTCCGGTATACCGGATGGAGAAATATGATTGACAAATACTTTGACCAAGTGGATTATAGGAGGTGGTGATTTCTACCTCCAATCCACGGTGATGTGTGAAAACATATAAATAAAGTCGGAGGGCTCTGCCCTCTCTCTTCCTGCTCTCTCTCCTGCTGCGTCTGTGTGTTCTTTTGTGTGGCCTCCTTTCAGGCCCCGGCCTGGCAGGCCTGCCTGGGGAGTGCCATACTCCATTTTATTTATTTTGACTCTATTTTACTTATAATTAGCACAGAAAACTGGCTGGCTGGAGGGATTTAAGGAGACCATTAACCTCTCTCCAGCATCTCCAAGTCTTTGGTGGCATGAGCTTCAAAACATTGTGTTAATTTAGAAAGTAATGGTGTCTGAGGCATGATGGAGATAAAACAGCTTGCCCAGATCAGGCAGGAGGTATTGGCAGTGAGCTTTAGCCTAATGTTTTCCTGCCAGCTCTGGGCTGGGGATGTGAAACCTGCTTGGAACAAGGGATGTAAGGTAGCAGAAGGAGGTTTCTCTGTGAGCAGGCAGGATTCCTGGAGTCTCACCTAAGCCTGGATTGTTTCTTTTCTGTTGAAGTTGAGCACCTGGGCAGTAGCAGAAGCCCTTGTGTGACCTGTGTAGGTTTATTTTCTGCAGGTCTGTGTGTGTGTGGGTCCAGCATCCAAGTCCCAGTTTGACAAGCCAGATTAACACAGAGGAGGAATCTCATGCCTCTTGGGCTGTCATGGGTTTTGCAGCTGCAAGCCGTTGTGCTGGTGAAGTCTGACTTCACTGGCCTGCTGGTGCAAGCAGAGTCTGAAATTGTGGAATTTTCCCTTAATGTTGTGGTTATCACTACTGCCTTATTTTCAAATACCAGTGTTGTTGCAGTGCGTTCTGTACGCTAATAAAATAATCCATTGTTTTAGCACTTTCCCTTCAGACCCTTCTGTGCTGCTGTTGGCTGATCTCTATTACATGAGGTTGGCATTGTGTGGCTGCCAGGAACCCCTTTCCCAATGGAACCTAATGGATTTGTTTGAGAAGTTACATCCTAATATCTCTGCTGGTGTTTCCAAGGTAATCTGCTGTTTTGAGCACATGCAAAGTAATTTGTATTTTAACAATAAAATGTAAATAAACGTAGTTAAATGATAAAGTCTGAAAGGAGAAGCATGAGATTGTGTAAAGCTGTTACTTTCATAGTGTCTGCTTAGACCTGTGTCAATGGGGCATGAGTTAACAGAGGTTAACTGTTAGCCCTGTCAGCCTTGCCTCTTCCCTAGAGCTAAATCAGAGCAGGAACAGAATGCATTCACTTCTGATTGCCTTCTAGACTATAGGAGTTCATCTGTTTCTCAGCTCCAAGATGAACCTAGTGAAATCAGTGTCCTATACCAGACTTTAACCGCTCTGTAGGTGCATATGTGTCAGTGTATATTGCCTGTGTTCTTCTGACATATGCTTCTACTTGGAATAGGTCCGGCTGTTGACTGTTCGAATTCTAAACCATTTTGATAATCCACCTTCTACGCAGATTGAGGTAGGACTAAAGCTTTTCATTTAACATTTCAGAGCAATCTGTGTTTCATGTTTTGTGTGAACTGTTTTTCACTTTGCAGAAACAAAATGTATTTGGTAGAGGTGGTCCTCTGCTTTTGTGCTTTCATATTCCAGTTTTATTTCTTTGTCCCCCTGCCTCCAGATGTTTTCAGATGTGTGCCTAAATGATGGAAACTAGAGCAAGATCCTAGACTTTGTTCTTTGGTCCAGAATGGTTGTGAGTCTGTATAGTTTTGTTGAAGTACTTTTCAATGAGATAAAGGTACTGTAACAGAATTCATGTCACTTGCTTGTTCAGGGTGATGGCACAGGGGAGTTCCAGCCAGTATTTGCCATATTGCTCCAAGCAGAACTTGTGCCAGCAACAGTGAATGATTACAGAGAGAAACTTCTCCATTTGAGGAAACTAAGATGTGACATAGTACAGCCTGCAATACCAAGTGGATCTTTGCAGGAGGTAAGGATTTGTCTGAAAGCAGTTGTCAGATTCCTTTATTCCAAGATAATGTTCTTTTTCCATCACATGGATTGCAGAGTTTTTAATGAGAGTGCATCAAAAAAATCAATTAACTCCCAGATTAGGTTTTAGAAAACTTACTTGTTAGTAGGGATCACAGCTCCCATTGTCCTCTTCGGAGTATTGTGTTCAGTAGAACAACAGTGGTGTCTAGATAAATGGCCCACAGTCAGATTAATCTGAGTTTGATGTCATGGAAAGGAAGGCAAATTATTCCAGGGGAAGCGAGGTGTGAGCAAATTTAAAATCATGACCATGCCATGTCCTCAATGTGGTTGAACATTGGCAAGACTCCCACATGCCATTGGTGACCTCACTTCTGAATCTTGCTTCAGCAGGAAAATCTTCCATGCCTGTGACCTGCTGAATCTCTCCTGCTGCTGAGCTAAAGGGGGCCTCACCTCCATGAGGAAGGATTGTAGGTCATTCCTTCTCCATGTAGCTCAGAAGGAGCCAGTCCAGAGGACATGCTTCTAGGCCTAGTGCAGTGAGAACTCCTGTAGGCAAACTTTCCTCTTTCTGAGGTCCCTAATGCTACTGTGGCAGCACTGAAGTTGGAGAGAGAGACAGACAGTCCAGGTCATCTGTGCCGAATTGGTTTTTCCATGTTCATGTTATTTTGCTATGGTTATAAGATCTCAGTGCAGCTTACAGTACATGGGCTCTGAATTCCCTCATGAAGCTATGAGACAAGGAATGATGATGTGCGTGACTTCCTTCATCACTTGTAGCACTCCTGAGAACTTCTTTGATCAAAGTTTCCTCTTTGTGAGGAAGAAAGGTTAGAGGAACTTGGTTGGTCTTTAACTACTGTTTTTTGCATCTCAGTGAGATCATATTGTATGTCATTCTAGGTCCCTCTTCGGTATTTACTGGGAATGCTTTATATTAACTTCAGCCCTCTCTGGGATCCTGTAATTGAACTCATAGCGTGAGTATATGCAGTTGGATGCTGCAGTCTGTGGTTGTCTCACGAGACGTTCCTTTCATTCTTCTGTGAACAAAAGCTGAAGTAAAAAATGTTCAGTTTGGAGAGATTTATGCATGAGAACCTGCCTGTGAAATCTTCTGAAATTAATTCGATCTCTCAAATCTCAACCAGTATAAACTCTTTAACTTAGTTCCTGATTCTTCTTACTTTAAAGGGAACTTGCAATGTATTTACAGTCAAATAGCATCATAGTTTTTAGTCAGAGGTAGCAGGATTTGATTTGTGTTTCACAAATGGTTAAAGGAACAAGAAGTCTCCCTCAGTTTCCCCATCTGCCAACTTTTCTGTCCTTACTGGAAAACCTCTAAATCCTACTAAAGAGTAGGAAAGTCTTAGCATGCCAAAAAAATTAGTGATTTCTTTCAGCATGACTTCATCTTCTTTTTTTTCCCTCTCTGTTGCACGATTAAAAATGATGGGATTTTCCTCTTTACACCAGTGAATTAATTAAAAAAAAATATCAAACTAGCTCTTCAAAAGATATGACCATGGTAATTCTTCCTTTGATTCTATATGATTTGCTGTACAGAAGTCAGTGGAAAGCTTGAGAACATTTTTACTGAATTTGAGTTCATTTGAAGTCATGGGATACAACCAGATTATTTTAATAACAGTTGGCATTTGAGATCCATGAGAAAAGGCAAGGAAGTGCTACAGCTGCATTGTGCAGATGTCCTGTCTCCGGACAGCCATGATCAAAGCCTTTGATTGTGCGACTTGTTAACTAGCTGAGTGACACTTGCCTTTTCTTATCTGCCTTTTAATTTCATGCTGTATTATTATGCTTTGTTAGTTCTCATGCAAAGGAAATGGAGAATAAACAGTTCTGGAAGGTCCTGTATGAACATTTGGAGAGGGCTGCTGCCTATGCTGGTAAGTAACCTCTCTTAAGCATGGTTATCATAGTGACCCAGCTAATGGTGAATTCTGTGACTGTTTTTCATGTGCCCCAAATTTATGTGTGATGGGGGAATTCAGAACCAATACTACTGTCATGTCCAGGGCAGGAGTGGAGAGGCCTGGGAGGAAGCTGTGTCTCGTGTCCTAAACTCCAAGTAGTAGATGGAAAAGGCCACCTGCATTACAGGAGGGAGTTGCAGGTTGTGGGAAACCATGCAGCAGTTTCATCTTTGCTTAAGGCACTGCTCAGACTGGTCAGGAACATTGACAAAACCTGTATAATGGGGCGGACCATCTTCCTGCTCCATGGATTCAGTGGAATTTCTGCAGACAATCTTGTGTGTGCTCTGGAGGTTTACCTATGGGTGTATGGAGTCTAATACTTCAAGTAAGAGTCAGGAGTATGCAGCCATTTGTGAACTTCCCTGTTATTCAATGGAACATGGAGTCCAGGGTTGCAAGGCATCCTAGAACGCTTTCTAAGCAATGTTTGTCTTTCAGCTCAGTGTTAAATACAGTTGTGTTTAGACAGGTGTATGTCACCAAATGTATTACTTTTGTAATGGGGGGTGGATCCATTGCTACTGGTGATGATGAAGTAACCTGAAAAGATTCCTTTATCTCTTCTGTAGAAATGGAGCTACAAAATGAACTAGATGAACAGGAGGAGAGCATTGCTGAAGCAGAAAGTGAGAAGATGCCAGAAGGAGAGGTGGGGACTGTCTTTCTGGAGCAGCTGAGGACTAGAACAGATTGCAGTGAACGGCTGGACCACACAAATTACCGTTTCCTACTGTGGAAAGCACTGGATAAGTTTCCAGACAGAGTGGAGCCTCGGTCGAGGGAACTTTCCCCACTTCTTTTGAGATTCATTCGGTAATTAAGATTTATTTCTCATTTGAGAGGACACATTGCTTTCAATGTGTTGCTGAGCTTTAAGATTGGCTATCCCATTACAGACTTTATTTCTTGAATGCATGGCTGATGACATGTCCGTTTCCAGTTAAGATAACCTTCTAATTGGAATACGGATACTGTTAGAAACAAAGCAGGCTGAAATGAAACTTACAGTAGGTCTCTGCTGCTCAGTCTCTCATTCATTGACCTGCCACTGTCACAGCCTCGTTTCTCGGTTATGGAGTGATTTCCATGGAAATAAAAGTTTCCCTTTTCTAACAAAAATACGTTTTAATTTGAAGTCACAGAATACCAAAGTGTTTTCCCTCAAGATGGGGAAAACACTGGTTTTGTTAGAGGCTGATTGAAATTCCTGGCCCTGGAGGGAGAGCAGTGGTGTGCTTGCATATGTGTGCACATATCAGACAGTATGGTGGACCTGGGGTACATGTTATCTCATGGCAGGAGAAGGGTTTTGATGTTCCTTGTCTACATTAGACAGCTTGTTGGGCTAGCCTTCCTGGAAAAATCCAAGCATACTATAGTAGGTTAGTTTCCTCATTTTCACATTGCCATACTCACTGTTCACCTGCCCACTACGGCAAACATGATCCTCATGTCCTCCATGTAACCTCTGTACAGACCACAGTAACTGAGTGATTCATGTCTCCCTGCTCATGTCCTCCAGGTACCTCCAGTCTCCTCTAGTGTATTTGGTCACTACCTGCTATCTCTGCAAAGTATAGGCAAAGAAGCATATACTTGCTAAAATACACTTCTTTGGGAAGTTTAGCCATATGGTGTCCCAAGACAGTGCCATTAATGATAAGAATGGTGGATTGTGAGGTTTTTAGTTATTGTTTCCCTGAAACCTTGAAAAATGTTATGCTTCTTAATTCCTTCCTTCTTTTTTTTAAACACAGAAATGAATACTACCCAGCAGATTCTTTAGTGGCTCCATCTCAGGATCTCAGAAGGAAAAGTAGTGGTACCATGGCAGCAAAACAAATACCCGTGGAAGAGGTGAATGATGTTGCTATGGAGGAGGATGAGGAGGAGGAAGAAGAAAAAGAAGGGGAACCAATTAGTGTAGGACTACCAAAAAAGAAAACAAGAAGAGCTGCTGCTAAGTAAGTATTTTTAGTTTCCCTTTTGCTAGTGCTTTCATGAAAAGGCAGATTCAGCAGCTCACATTGAGATACAAGCTGTGTTTTTGTATATATTATTTTTTCTTCTTTTGCTTGTGCTTCATCATTTCTCAGTGAATTTCAAGTCAGAAATTCTGCCTGCACAGTATTAAAAATCCAAATACACTGCCCAGGTTTTATCATGGTCTTGTTACCTGCTGACCAGTCTGTGGTGTGTTTTACTTTAAGCAAAAAATGTGTAGTATTCTGAAGTATTCAGAGACTCTTGTACCTGAATTCCCTGGCTTCCCTGTGTATAACTGTTAGTCTTTGAAAACTGTGGGCATTGCCAAACACTTCCAAAAATTAGAATATTTGTTTAGGTATTCTAATATTGGGATTCTGCAATTTCCTGCCCCTTATAAACCTTGTCTTCTTAGGGACCAAGGTTTTTATTTAGTAGACTGAAGCTGCATGTTGCTGCAATGTCATTGTTGCAATGCTGAATACATGGAGAAAGCGGTTCTTTGTACGAGTTCTCTCCAGCGATGACCTCTGTCAAATATCCCTTACAAATACATCACAAAGATTTATATTCTGACACTTCTTTTGCAAAGGGTGGCCCTTGTAATGACAGAGAACTTCAAAATATCACCTTATATGTTGGAACAAGACAAGTATTTGATACATGACCTAAAGTGTCAGTCCATCCCAGGTGTCCTATGGGTGTTTCATTTTTTTCCCAGATTCTGGTTTGTATCTGCAAGTTGTCAGCAATTAAAATAGTGACAGTCCAAGGTATTTGGTTGTTTTCCCAATCTCCATCTCAAAGCATCCATGCAGTTCAGTGGAAACATCAGCTCCCGGTAGCTGTAGCAAAGGCATAAAAGATTTACTGGCACTGTGTTAATGAGTTCTGAGTGACCTCCCCTCCCTGGGTCAGACCTGTGCCAGGGAGGACTCCGTTGTGGGGCTGCACCCTGTGTCCAGGGAGGCCTAGCTGAGGCAGGGAGGATGTGCACCTGCCCTGAGCTCCCTCTGGGGTTCCTGGAAGGCGTTGTACTCATCCATTGACTGTGCCCAGCCATGGAGGAGGGTGGCCCAGCCCAAGTGTCTGGAGAGGTCAGTGTAAACTAGCAAGAGGAGCAGCTGAATGAGGACAGCTTCTACCAGTCCCACAACACACATGGTAGAGCAGATCTCACACCTTCCTTATCGTGGTCTTCTGTGTGCCTTCCCACAAAGAGCAGGTGGGGCAGATGTGAGGTGACACTGCCACTTCTGGAGGAACTGACAGCCCAGTGTTAAGTCCAGTACGGTCTGTGGCCGAGTGCAGCCCTTCACATTGGTAGGAGCAACATGGGCACCAGTTAATGGACAAGTGAATAAACAAAGAGATAAATACAGAATTTTGGTGTTCCAGACTGGGCTTGCAGAGAGAAGTAAGCATCATCCTGACTGTAGTCCTTTCTCATGAAAAAACTGAGCCTACCCAGTGCTACTGAAGAAAAGGCCTTCTCTGTGCAGTGAAGTGGCAGCTGGAAGGAGCTGCTTAGGAGAGGAAACAGGACTCCTCTTGCTGTGTCTGAAATGATGCTGAGGACTTGGGATCCTGTTGTGTTGTTCTTTATTTTCTTTCTTGTTAATGAATTTTAATTAAAGTTCCCTGTTTGTTTGTCTCCTGGGCTTTTAAAAAAATTGTTTTGTTTTACAGGCAACTAATAGCCCACTTACAAGTTTTCTCAAAATTCTCAAATCCTCGTGCATTGTATCTGGAGCAGAAGTTGAATGCCTTGTATACCCAGGTGAGACTGTTTGCTTACTTTTAGAATTGCTACTAATAAATTAACTCTTTTTCTTATTTGACTGCAGTGTCTGATACTGCAGAGACGTGTCATTTTCTGAACTCGGCCGTGGTAGCTGAGAAAGGAGCTGTCCCTGAGATGACTTTCTAACAGGTTTCACTTGGAATGAGGCCCTTTAGCAAAGAACGGCTTAAGAGTCCTGGTTTAGTTTGCCAGGAGTGGCCCATGCAAACAGATCTGACAGCAGACCTTTGGCAAGGTGGAGGAGCGGCTGCTGAGGAAATCTGTTTCACTTCCACTTTCTGCAGGATCTGGAAAAGGATCTAGAATCTGAAGCTTGGGGAAGATCTAAGGAGATTTGTCTTTGTCCTATAGTGTTTTGTGTAGTAAGAATGTGGTCAGTATGTACAAGACATCATCAAGCATCAAAAAAGAAAAAGAAATTTCTTCTTGAAGAATACTCAATTTGTTTGATTCTTTTTTGAGGGATTTCCCTGAAGGAGTTGTCAAAAGAATGATTTTGAAGAGGAATTCTAAGTCTTTATCTTGCAATCCTTAAAACTGTTTTGTTTTTGAGCTTTTTAATTTTACAGAGTTGTGTTGGTTCCCAGTTTGTGGATTTTTTCAGGTCATTGGGGTTTGCTCTCATTGTTCCCAGTTTGTGTTTTCTGAGGCTGTGGGTGTTAAAAGCTCCATTCCTTAGTCCCTGAATTTGAGAATCTCGAGTAGACATCCACTCTGTTTCAGTCTATCTCAAACTATTGCTTAGAAAAAGAGTTGATCCATGTGTTTGCTTGCCTGTCTTCTTAGCAAAATATTGGACAGTCGTGTAAAGGTCAAATCACTATGGGAACAACAGCCTGGCACAAGAAGAAAGATTACTTCATCACTTACTGTTTGCATTTCTGTGTCTTAGTATATGCATTGTCACGGCTGGTATGTCCATCTGGCATAGGGACATCATGGCAAAATGACCTTTGATGACACTTGCCTGTGCTATTCGGTAGGAGACTGAAGAAGTGATAAAGATGCTGCTTGGGGAAATTATCTGTTTTTCTTAAATTCTTTTCCCTATCCTTATGAATCTTAGAATCACAGAATAAGCTGAGTTGGAAGGGACCCATCAGGATCATCAAGTCCAATTCCTGGCCCTGCACAGGACACCCCAAGAATGAAACCATGTGCCTGAGTGCATTGTGCAAACACTTCTTTAACTCAGATAGTCTTGGTGCTGTGACCGCTACTTGATGTTTTTTAGTGCCTAGGTTATGAAGAGTCATCTTCAAGAGAGGGCAAATGTCAGTCAGACTTTGCATACCAAGTCTTCCGAGTAGTTTGTGTTTGTCACAGGAGAGAAATACAGGTTTCTGCTTTTTAATCCAGTCTTCTTAGATACACAGCTGGTAACTGGTTTTGATGATAAATGCAAAGTGATAGTGGTCCAAAAGGCAACTATTATAACTATCCTGTGTAGATAGGAAGGAAAAGTATATGAACTATCAGCAACCATGCCCCCTTTTTATGAGTGGCAGTTGTGCATGTGCATTTTGGCTTTATACTACCAACACATACATTCTGTTGCCATTTGAGTAAGTTAGTCCAAAACCTGTCTGAGCTTGTAGCCTTTGGGTTGTTTCAGTATTTTCAGTAAAAACTTCTGCGTCCTAGATTGGGACTCATTTTCTTTCTTTTGTTATTTGCAGTTATTGTCTCATCAAGACCAGAGTGTACAGAGAATAGCTCTTGACTGTATAATGACATACAAACATCCTCATCTACTGCCATACAGGTAAAAGCTTTTATATCATTTTAGCATCAGTGAATGAGCTTGCTGTCATATCAGAACCCTGCTTCAGGGTCAGTTATATTTGGCGTTCTGTATTTGTTGAAGACATATGTGTAAAGTTTTATTTTAGCCAGCTGTATGTTTCATACAAGGTCTTGAGATTGATCAGGTCTCTTGTTTGTTTAGAGAAAAATAGCAACAATTCCATTCTGTCCCAGAATAGTGTCAGTAGTGTTAGTAGTTCCATCATTTTCAAAGATGTCTTTTATACTGATGATTTATAACAACCCAGAGAAAGTGACAGCATAAAACTGTAGTTTGTGGTTAAATAACCTCTTTGGAATATGTCCCAGACTTACTTATCTACATAATTAGCTTGAACTTGGTGGCTTTTAAAATATTTTTTTATAAAACAGTGAGAAAATAGTACTTTAATATTTTGTGTACAGGCAAGGATAGATAGGTAGGTAATTAGATATAGATGCATCTGTGTGTCTATCTGTCTATTTTTATAACCCTACCTGCCCTCAAATAATGTATATTACTCTCAGGGAGAACTTGCAAAGACTACTGGAGGACAAGAGCTTTAAAGAAGAGATAGTCCATTTCAGTATTTCTGAGGAGACCACAGTAGTAAAACCAGAGCATCGACCAGCTCTCATCCCTGTTCTTATGAGGTGCGTTCTGAAGTGTGAGTTCAGAAGCTTCATGGCAGAGTACCATGAGCAGAGATGTAATGCTGCTTCTCATTTTAGACAGTTGTGATAAACCCATGGTTAGTGGTATAGTTTGATGACTTAGTTTGTGATATTCTGTATGGTTTCCTTATTAACACATTTATGTAATGTGTTATGCAAATTGTGTTTTCTTGAAAAACAGCGTTTTGGTACTTACTGTTTCTGCTAAGGATTACAGACAACTGTGAGGATGTTTCAGTTCACTGAGTATTGCCAGCTATTTGCAGTGAATCAAATTGTCCTGCAGGTAACCAGTTTTATATCTGAAGTTTCCAACAGAGCTTCCATTGTAGTAGCAGAAGTTGTCACTAAGATATTTTTGGACAATATGTAGTAGTTCAGTGAGACCCTGAAGAGAGAACTTTCACTAGAGAGTATTTTTAAATGGAGTTTCTCCTGCAGAATAAAAGGTTGGAAGACAGATGGCTTGCTGAAAGCTAATGCAACCTCTTTTTGGTTCTTGAAGAATTCTCTATGGCAGAATGAGAAACAAAACAGGGAGCAAAACACAGGGCAAGTCTTCAGCGAGCACTCGCATGTCAATCGTTCTGCGATTTCTGGCTGGCTCACTGCCAGAAGAGATCCGGATGTTCTTGGATCTACTCTTTGAAGCTGTGAAGCAATTCACTAATGGTAGGTAGACCACAGAAGCTGGGGGTGTGGTATTTCCTGACCTGTAGAGATGTGGGAGGATAAATATGCTTAGTACTGTTATGTACTTCAGTTTGTCTCTTAACCATGCCTTGGAAGGATGAAAGCAAACCCTTGGTAAGGACTAGGTTTCACGGGAGTTTCTCCTTGCAAAGCACAATTGCTCTGTTTTACGTGTCCAAGGTCAGAAAAACTGAACAACTTGCCAGAGCTGTGCAAGTAAGCTGTAGCAGGCCAGGAATGAGCAGTGGCTGCCATCATAGGCTAGCCTGAGTGTCAGGCAGTAAACAAAGCTTGTAAAGTACTCTGATTATGTAGCAATGGGAGACATCTGAGTCTCACAGAAGTGGAGACACAGAGCTGTTCTTATTTTATAAGCTGACTGTGAGGATCTGTAATTTAGGACTAAATTGCACTATTCTTCACTGAAAAATTATTCTTGGTAGTGGATGTCTTCATGGTGTCTCCCTAGATAATTTGCTGTCCCCTTGCATATCACAGGGCCTTGCCAGACTGCAGTCCTTCAAAGTATGACAGAACTGGATTTAGCTAAAGTCCTGCCTCTTGGGCGTCAGCATAGCCTCTTCAACGGTCTCGAAGTTGTGTTGAAAAACATGGGACATTTGATCCAGCAATACCTGCCTGAAATTCTACAGATTCTGCTCTGCATGACTGCTGTGGTATCCTGTATCCTCCAGCAAAGAGAGAAGGTACAATATATGCAAACAATATACAAACATGTAAATCAAATTTCTTTCTCTCCTCCTTCTCTTAGCTTGCACATACAAACACAGCTTTCCTGATTCAGGTAAAGCTTAAGTTGAATGCTGTTGTGGAGTGAAGCTTAGCAATTAGATGTCTCTCAAAATAAAGGCCAATGATGCTTGTCTGAAAGTGCTACAGGGCTCAAGCAGTGCAAGCAGAGTTAATGTTTTAGAAAACTGATTTGAACTGTGTTTTTTCTGAGTTACTGAAGAGAGAGTTGGAGGTGATCTCTGTGCGTTGTTCCTGTCTATTTTGTGGAGAGATGGGCTTGAGAGAGAGATAAATGTTCTGTTGTAATGATGTAACAAGATTTTATGGCTGGAAGTTGAAATTTGCCTTAAAGATGGAGTTTCTTGACTGCAAGGATACAACACTTGAGCAGGGGAAGGAGAGGTTTAAAGTTCCTTGCTTGAAGACATGAGAGCAAAACTTGTCCATGAGGTGTTTTGTTGTAGTGCTAGACCGCAGGGGAGCTCAGCATTGTGGATGATCACAGCAGTTATCTACCCCGAGTGTCTCCTGTCATGGGACACAGGAAGGACATGGCTACCAGCCATGCTTTCAGCACACTAGAAGCATCTTTAGCTCTGTATTAGAAGTAGTCGTACTAGTCCAGTGTCACAATTTGTGTCTTAGCCAGGTATCTGCAGAGCACTGCAAATGTTTTTCCCTTTGCAGAGCAATGGTTGTACATGCAGAAGAGGTCAGGTGAGGAAAACATCCTGATAAGGATTCGTTGCACCTAAAGGTGGGGCGTGTTGGTTTACTGCTGCCCTGTACGCAGGGGAGAAGTGCAGAGATCCCTGAACTCTAGCCCAGCTGCTTGGGGGTCTGTTGCCAACCGTTCAGAAACTGTAACATTGAGCCAGGCTTTTCTGTCTTTCTGGTGCAGAGCCTGTTAATATATTAGGTGGGAAACAAGCAACTTCATAGTCATCATCATCATCGCTGTGGTGTTGAAAGGAATTATGAGATTATGGACAGAGCAAGTGGGATAGGAAATGAATGTTTTGTCACCATGAGCATGTTCTGGCCAAGACCCAGCTGTGAGCATTTGAGGTTAGAACTTGCTTTGAAAAAATCCATCAAACAAAGCAAATCCTTGCAATAAGCGGTATCCAAGGTCTCATAGTTGCCTGCGGGCTCCACAGAACCTTGTAACTGTCTTAATTTATGAAGAGGATGAGCAAATTTGAGGACATCAGCATCCCACAGTCTGACTTAGGCAATGGATTGCATATGCCTACGTGTTTTCAATGGGGACAGGAGACAGGAGTTCTAAAAGCTGCTTCATTAACTGCTAGGATAGCTGCATTTTGCCAGAGTTGCTACAGTAATCCTGTCATGGTTGTGTAATGTCAGGAGTGACAGTCTGTTGTTTGTCTGAACTTAATTTAGCACTTCATTAGCCCAGGGGCTGTTAAAAGCTCAAGGAAGAGTGTGAGAAATCTGTTTATCTTGACTAATAATTAGAAGACATTCGTAGAGTTTGAGAGTAATTTATTGCAGACTGATACTACCTGGAGAGTTAAAAATCAACTTTGACCACTTTAAGGCAAGTTATTAGTTTACCATTTCCTACTGATTGTGTTCAGTATTGAATTTCCTTGTCCTCTCAAAGGCTTGATCTCAGAGGACTCTTACAGTGATTGAACAATGGGAAACCCAAAATTGCTTCACTTGGAGGTCACCATTAGCAATAGTATCTTGGTTTGTGCTTTCTTTGGGCTTTCAAACAGTTCATTTGCCACCTGGAAGCTCATTGCACTCCATTAGTACACATTCAGCATAGCTTGGGAGGTCCTGTTGCAAGAGCTTGATTGGTTCCTTTTCCACATCTGCTCTTTCTCTTTTTTACCTGTTATTTTGGATTCTGTGTGGTGGGTCAGGATATGAACTGGAGACCCAAAAGAGCTTCAGTACTGGACAATGGCTTTTATTTGCACTGATGTGGCTTTGTTGTTTCTGAGGCTGAAGTTCATTACCTCTGCTCTGTGGAGCTACTCCATGTGCTTGTGCTGTGAGCTGCATTGCACAGTATGGAAATAATTTAGGTCACTCAGGTAAAGACTCCTCTCAGGGAGAAGAGTCAGAATGCAGAGTGGGGTGGGGGCTATAGCATTTGGCTACAGGAAGCACCTTCCTGTAGCCAAATGCTATAGCCCCCACCCCACTCTGCTGGAAGACATGATTCACATTCTTCCCTTCTTTGTTCCTCCGCCCTTCTCTTCATCTCTTGATTTCTTTTCTTCCCAGAAGATCTCAGTGTGCAAAGTACAATTTCACTTGGGAGAGCGGATTTGAGTCCTTTCAAGTGTAAAACATAAGTGTCAAGGCTAGAAATGTAATTAACTGTGGTGTAGCTTTCTGCATTGTGTCCAAAAGGGGCAAATGCTACTGTCTTAAACCTGTCAGCATGGATTTTTTTGTGAGCTGAAGAAGTCCTTTGTAACTGACTCAATGCAGGAACAGGCAGGCCCCTTTTAGAAAAATCTGGGTCACCTCTGAGATGTAGATTGCTACTGTGAACACGTTACAAGAGAAAACAGAAGTTTCTGCAAAGGACGTATCTGTAGTCAATGAATTGCTGTATTTCATTTCAGGGCAAGCAGTTAGTAGTTGTTCTGCAAAGGACTGCAGTGGGTTGGGTTTTTTATTTTTGCGGGTTTTTTTGCAGGTCCAACCTAGGTTGATTAATCCACTGAAGAATTTAAGACGTCTTGGTCTCAAGCTTGTGGCAGAGTTTTTTTCTGATTATGAGACCTACAGCTTTAGTGTGGAAGAGATTGATGCAGTTTTCCATGCTGTGGTGTGGCCTCAGGTAAGTATTTCTTGTTTTTCTAAATAACTTGTGTGAAACGTGTACCATGCAGTAAACTCCAAACTGGAGTCCATCATGTCAGCTCTGTCCATCACTAGATTGGATGTGGCGTTGGACAGATTCTGGCATCCCAGTGTGTCTGTGCAAGGTCACTTTCTTGGCTCATGTCTGATTAGTCCTGGAGTAATCAAGTCACAGATTAAAGTACAAATTAATTCATCTGAATAAAATGGATGCCATTCTTTAACCACAGAAGCAGACTTCTTCCCTGGATACTTCAGGGAAGCTAAATAATACAAGTCAATTTTAGGTGCACTTAGCTACTTTTGTGTGTGACAGTTGTTGGGCCTGTGGTAGGGGACTGCAGAAACAAATGCTGCAGCTAAAAAGGAAGGACCCAGCAGGGTCTGTCAGTGGGCTATGTGGTCTTGTGTGCCTGCCTGCCGAGAGTTCTGTGTGAGCACAGTGACAAAACACAGGCTTGTAGCTTTTATCAGAGAAATTCAGATCACATCTGAGCTTGAAAAATGCACTATTTTGAGATAGGGAGAGAACACAGTATTTAAAATTGAATTGTGCTGTCATTGTCAGTGCAGTGGCTCTGGGGTTGTCAGGGAGTGCCTGTGCCACTCGCTGGGTTGTCTCTGCTCTAAGAGCAGTTGTCTCCGTGCAAAGGTTAACTGAGTAAGAGGGGCCAACTCCAAGAGTGCTCTTCCACAGAGGCTTTTGAGGTATCCACATGTCCAGCTTCCTTGCAGCAGAAAGCCTGTTAAAGAGCACTGGTATGGTCTGTGAAACTGCAGAGCTACTTCTCTAGACATTGTGTTTGTTCACTCCCACACTGTTTCTCTGCTCTGCCAGTAACAATATGTGATGTGTAGTATGTGTATGGGAACAAACAGTAGATAAAATAGTACCAGGCAGTGCATATAGCTCTGTATTGCACTGGGCTGAGCAACAGGGAGGTGTATGTTCCTGGTTTGTCTGTGGAGTCTTCTTACAGCTGGGATGCTACGTGGGAAAAGCAGTAAACATTTATTGCAGTTCCAGAGCAGTTCAGGCATTAAGTCAGCAAAGCACTTAAAGGTTACGGGAAGCATTGTGTTTGCAAATGCTGAGTAACTCTGAACAAGATGTACTATTGTTACTAAATAGTTAGAATGCCTCTTGTCCTTACATATGTCAGGAAGGCAGCTGTTTTTAAAGCTTGGATGGTAGTACGATGCAGAAGCTCCCTCTGGAGTCTTTTCAGGTGAACTCCATGAAGATCTGGTTTTGGCAAAAGAATCATTTTGACTTGTGCACTTTCCTTTTTTGAAACTATAGAACTGAGGTGTGTAAAAACTCATGGAGAGGGCAAATTGCTTTAAGCCTGTTGAACCTGGAATTGGAGTTTGCTGTTCTTCATAGCCCAGGACTTTGCTGCAGAGGCTTAATATGATTAGCCTGCACAGCAGCATTCCTGCAGGTTTGGATTAATGGTTTACTCTTCATTGTGTATCATTCAGGAAATCTCTATTTTATGCAGGGCAATAAAATTACTAGCCTTTGGGATAGAAGAAGATTTCTAAGATCTTGGCTATGATGGTCAGACCTGCCTTCTTTTCTGTTATGCTCAAGTCTTGACCAAACTAAGCTAGTCCAAACCCCACATGCACCATCCTGGCTACCGCCCCCGAATGCCCTGGAGCCTGCTCTGCCATTTGTGTGTTCAGTAATGGTGCCCTGCCAACAGTCCAGCAGTGGTCAGGGTGGAAACCCAGCTGTGTGACTTGGGTGGAGCCTGTCGGGTTGTGGAGTGGCAGAGAGGAGGGTGCACTGGGTCACTTTAGCTGTTGTCCAGTCATGAAGGAGCGGCAGCTACTGTGTGTGGCTTAAGCTGGGCACCTCTTAGGTGGGGTTGTTTTGGACACAGAACCCTGTTAGATCCCCTTCATGGGGTGCAGTGTAGTGTTCCAGCCTCTGGAACAGTGTTCCAGCCTCTCCAGTGAGGCCACGGAGATACAGACCAAGTGCTGCAGTCAGGGCATAGGAAGTATGGGAGGAGTGAGTTTTGAGTGCTGTGCTTGAGATATTATAGTTATGTCTGGGAGAGGTTGCTACATCTCTGCGGCAAATGTGAGGCTTCATGGAAATCTAGTTTTAAAGGAAGGGCAAAAATGGTAGCTGAAATACTGTATAAATAGGAGTGAAATCATCTAAGAGTCATTTGACAAATAATGAGGAAGTTGGGAAAACGAGGTTCAAATTGCTTTATGAAAAAGGTAAACTATAGAATGTGAGGTCTTTGTTAGAGATGAGGTTTTTAAGTGGCTTTACTTACTTGTGTTGTGTTGCTGTCTGATTTTTCTCTCCTTTAGATATGCAGATTGGCTTCAGAGAGTCAGTATTCTCCAACTTTTCTGCTCAAACTCATTCACACCTGGAGTAAGAATCCCAGGTAAGTGTTCTTCTGGCAAACAAGCCTAAGTACTTCTGAATACATAAAATATAAGGGAGAAAGAGCACACTAACAGGCTGTGAATAATTGTGTCCAAACCCGTATTTTCTTTTTCCATTAGACTCTTATTCTTTTGATAGCAGTCAAAGCAGCTGGGAAGCTTTCCAGTTTATACAAGTACTCACTTTTCAATAGGCTACTTTTCCTATATGTTAACAACCAAGCACATTTGCAGCCCAAACCAAACTCACCAGTGAGGAAGAGCTCTGACTTCTTAGGATATGTCCATCTTGACCAATGACTTCTTAGTCTTGCAAGGTGGGAAGTCAGTTTTACAATATATAATTTCATTAATCTTTTAGTGAGTCTCTATTTCTTTCTATTTTATGGAAGAGTATGGGCAAGTTCAGCATAGAATGTGGGGCTGAGAGTCTGTTACTGAAAGTTGTAAAAGCTTTTTTTGATGCAGACACTGTGAGAAGTTCCAGTTCAGTTGTTTTGAGTGTTTTTTGCCTCTTCCACAGAATCAGTGTTTTTCCTTTGCTAAAGTACCTGGTGTTTCTTTTAAGACACCTGATTTGGAGGCATGAAGACCTCATATAGAAACTTCTGTTAAAAATGGTATCAGATCCCTAGGTTAGGAGCAGACTATGAGGAGTCTCAAGCTGTGGAGAAAGGATTAGATTTAGATGATGTTATCTAGAAGCAAGAAAAGGGACTTGATAACCTCTCAGCCTCCATTCATTGTATTTTTCATGACACTGTTGTTCTGGGGTTTTTGCACTTTTTTGTTGCTTGAAGTGGAAGACAGTCATTATTTTGTGGTGTGACTTCTTGAACAAAAGAATTATAAGCTGAAAATTCTGAACCTAATTTTCAGTGAATCTTTTTATAATCTTTCAGATATTTCCCTTTGCTGGCCAAGCAGCTGCCAGATCACCCAGAGAGTGATATACTGTCAAATGTATTTGCTGTGCTGTCAGCCAAGAATCTCTCTGAGGTCACATCCAGTCTTGTGATGGACTTAGCTGATAGCCTTCTCAACAGCCCAGATTTTGAACCCACGGAGCAGGTTTCCAGTTTGAGCGTGACTGACTGTGTTGTCATGGCCACTGGAGACGTGACAGAAGGTATGCTTGCCTGAGAGTTCTGAGAGACCTGTTGGGTGCTTTGGATGGAGGTGTTTATGGTGAGGTTGTCTACGCTGGCTAAGAATACTGGGGAAGAGAACCTCCTGGCAGAGATGGAGACACCAATGTACAAATTCATCTTCTTGTGCTCAAGAACTGTAAAGTCTTGCTTGTTTGGTGACTGATGAGATCCACATTTGAGTGTCAGGGTCCTGAGCATGGAGAGATTCCTTGTGAAGAGGGAAATGTTGACCTGTTCTGTCTGCGAAGTTTTGACTGATACAAGTTCAAGAACAGCATTGCTGACTTGGCTCTGTGCCTAACACCACGTTTTATATAAAGGCCCCCTTCCTGTGTGCACATGATCCTGTATCTTGTGATGTGTAGTGTGTGCTCCCTGACAAGAAAGACCTGGCATCTTTGAGCATTAGTAGACAGGAACAGTAGTGTGCTGTGTTTGATGCTGTGGAGACATCTTTCACCTGCAGCACTCAAAGCTAGTGGAAAGGAATGTGTGCCCTTGTTATGACAGCTTTGGTTTTACACAAGAGGTGAGTGATAGAATAAAGAAAACCACATCTATAAATGCTCCAGTCATTTTAGGAGATGTTACTACTATTGAGGAGTGTCCTTGGTACCTTCTGATAAGTCTGCGTTTCCAAGAGCTGTTACTGAAATCTGTGAGGAGAGTGATGTGTGATTTCTTTGATCCCATCTCAGACACGTTAGACTTGGTCTCAGCATGTGCTGGTGCTTGCTCCCAGCCACCAGCTGCCCTGTACATTCATAGCTCCCATTTATTTATTCTTCCGCCTTTGTCCTTATTTCCCCTTTGTGTAGGGCTGGATCTCACTTCCATTTCTTGCAGCAGTGTTTCTTGGGTGTTGCTAACTATTGTATCTTTTATAGAGCCCCTCAGCCTAGGTTGCCGGTTGGTCCTGCCTCATGTTCCTGCCATACTTCAGTACTTCAGCAGAACAATGTTAAATGTGGAGAAGGTGAGAAAGAAGAAGTATAGAGCTCAAGTCAGCAAAGAGCTGAGTATACTTTCCAAGTAAGTGATTATTAGAGCTCGAAACAGTTAAAAAGCTGGGAGGAGGAGAGAGGCTTATTGCCATGATGCCGCCAGCAGGGGCACCAGGCATCTGCCCACGGTTTCAGGGGCTGCCGGGCTGCTTCGGGGGTGCGGGAGGGCTCGCGAAGGTCCAGCAGGGTTTCACCAAATCCACTGGTGTTACAGGTGCACCGAGGAAGGAGAGATGAAGCGGAGGGGCTTTCCCAGATGGTTTATTCAGCACCAGGGTTGTGCCAGGGAAGCACTGACACAGCATGTTACAGTTACATAAATACCTACACGAAGGGGAGGGGGAGGGTACAAGTATCCTATGGGGAAGGGGTGCGGGGTTTGAGTTTGGCAGGCTTTGTATAAGATTGCGAAATATAGAGCCCTCCAGGGGGAGAAACCACATGGGGGGTGGGGGGAGGGAGAGGCACAGTGCCTGGCCATGAGGGAAATAGAAACCTGGCCAACAACACACTGCAACAGCTTATTGTAATAGGTTCCAAATTAAAAAACACCATGTCTCAAACTATTTAAATTTACAACAGTTGTAAATACCTGGTTCTGTCATTGACCTTGCAAGTTGCTGGTGACTGAGGTAATAAGTTTTCAGGAATTGATTCTAGCTGGTTTTGTTGCTGGTACTCAAACCTAATGTCTCCTGGGGGTAGAAAAAGGTACAGGAATGCCTGCAGTCATGTGGAACTGAATACTTGGGCTGGTACTGTGAATTCGGTAGGTATGCTCTGTTAGCCTGGATAGGCTGACAAAGCCCTGTGAAATGACACTAGTGCTGACAGAGTTACTCTTTGCTCTATACTGGTGGTTGAAATGATACAAAAGAGTAAATTACCTGTCCAATTGTACAGGATCAGCAAATTTATACAAGAAAAGAGTCAGAATTCAGTGCTTGTGAGCCTTCTTCTTCCTTTCCTTTATCAGAGCAACATGGAGCAGGTAGGTAAAAATTACTTCCTCCTCCTATTAAACATATGTTTTTCTTTTAATAAAGTATATTTGTTTAAGATGCAGTTGAAAGTCATATTGATTACATGCCATTTCTCATTATTAGCCTGAAGCCAAGTTTTCATCTGTTTGTGGTGTGCTCTTAATGCGGTGCCACTGCGTGTTGATGTGCACTGCTCAC
This sequence comes from Pomatostomus ruficeps, assembly GCA_013400735.1. Lineage (NCBI taxonomy): Eukaryota > Metazoa > Chordata > Aves > Passeriformes > Timaliidae > Pomatostomus > Pomatostomus ruficeps. The sequence continues at coordinate 71,711 of VYZT01011752.1, forward strand.
CCAGGGGTGCCAGTGCCCGGACTGTTTCTGTTCCCCCTTTTCATGGGGAAGGTCTGCAGAAGTTGTAATGCAGTCTTTACCTTCTTCATCACTCTAGTCAATCCCCAAATTGCTTGCAGTGTTTGAAATAATTGCTCTTCTTCACTGTGGATTTTATGCACCCCAGATCCAAAGCCACAGCATCTGGACAGCAATATGAGTACATATGGTTGAGTATGTCGTGAATGTGGTGTCCTGGGCAGTGCTGCATTAGTCTGCTGCAGGATGAAAGGCAGAGGCAAACATTATACAGTACTACTTTGGGGTTTTAAATCTGTGAATCACTAGGGGACCACATGTGAGGTGTTGAGGGAGATCATACAAGAGCTTCTTTACCATACAGTGTCCAGGCACCTGAACAGATTGCCCAGAGAGTCTGTGGAGTCTCCCTCATGGGAGATACTCAAGAACTGTCTGGATGCAATCCTGTGCCATGTGCTCTGGGATGACCCTGCTTGAGCAGGGAGGTTGGACCAGATGACCCCCGTGGTCCTTTCCAGCCTGACCTATTCTGTGATTCAGTGAAGTATATAGTGCTGTTAATGCTCATGTCACATATTCATGAAAGACTACTTTTTAAAGCTGCGTTAGTTCTCCTGACCTTTGAGTCATGTGAGGAAAGACACGTAAAAGAAGTCTTTACTGTGCTGACAGTCATCTCTTAACACGGTGCTTGTTGCTGATTGAAAGGTTGCAAGTACTTCTAAGAGATTTGATGATTGCATCATGTCCTTCTAATTCTTTGTTCTCATTCAATATCTCTGATCTGAATAAAGTACAGCAGTGTTCACTTCGTGTCTTGAAATATGTCCCAAGGAAATGAAATAACCTTGTGAGGTTTCAGTATTTATTGAGAATTATCTGTCTCTTTCAGGGTACACAAATTGACATTCTGGAGACAGTACAGAACTTGCTGAGGCATTGCTCAAACCCTACAAGCTTTCTCAAACCACTGGCAAAGCTTTTTTCAGTCATCCAGAACAAACTGTCTCGAAATAAGTTGTGCTTGGTATTTCAGGTATTGCATTTCTACATCCTTCTATGTTTGTTTTTTTTTAAACTTGTTCTAAGAGTTCAAGAACAAAGTAATAGCAGTATTTATCTTTGTACATTACTTTAAAAACCTTTTTAACCTACTTCTTGTGATAAGTGCAAGTAACAGAATCCTATGTGATAGAAATTAATGAGCTGCACAAAGATTTGTAAAAGTTTTGGCTTGCAGCCTGGTTGATGTGAGCCTCATCAGGGATCTTTAGTGTAAGAGAAGCCAAATAAAGGACTTAAACTGTAACAAATCCTGTATGTTGATGAAATAAGAATGGATTTCAGTATCCTGAAGATGATTTTTATTTGTATTCTCTCACAGTTTATAGTTGGCTGTTTTGTATTACTCTGTAGTGACTTACATAACTTCTTCTTAGCAGGAAAACACAGGAGATATTCATTGTAGATATTTGGTAACTTAGGAACTTAAAACACATATCCTCCAATTTACAGAATAAAGGCAGTTATGATGGGTCCAACAGGAGAAAGAGTAATGCTGTTGCTTTATTTATTTTTTGTCCCAAGTGGTAAAGTCTTGAGTTATCCAAATTTTTAAAAACTCTAAAAGTTAACTGGTTTTTTTGTGTTTCTTTCTAGACATTATCTGACTTGGACAGTAAGTTGAAGTATATTACTGATGTTGTTAAGGTATGCACAGTTTCTTTGCTCCGTTTTCCCCCCAGTGTGGTATGATCATGACTCTGTCATTTTTCATTGACAACTTGTTTCTCTGTCTTAGCTGAATGCCTTTGATCAGCGACATCTGGATGATATCGACTTCGATGTGCGTCTGTCAGCATTTCAGTCAATCACAGCCCACATCAAGGAAATGCAAGCAGTGGATACTGACTTCCTCATCCCTGTTCTGCACAACTGCTTCTATACCATCCAGGTTGGCTAAATATTCCTTGTCTTACTTTGTACACCATGTGTCCATGATGAATCTAACTTTCAACTTACTTCCATTGGCAGTTTTTTGGTACCACGTAACATTCAGAAAGTATATTTAGGTATTCTTACAAACGTATTTTTTAAGTTTTGTCTGTATACCTTTTCATCTGTGTGTCCGAAAAGGAAAATACAGTGCGCCACAACTTTCTGTCAGTGAGCCCTGGAGCTGTTTGGTCATTTCTACTGTATGAAAGGCACATTACAGGCTTGAAAGGCTGATTTTCTATTTGTTACAGCATGTTCTTGTTGTGTGGGCCTGCTGGTAAATCTAAAAGGATTTTTCCTGATGGGCAAAGTGAGCATTAATTTGGGACTAGAACTTCTATAGGAAAGCTCTCAATAGTTTGAGTCTCTACGGGTCTCGTTATGTTGTGTCCAGTAGTACTGTTCTGTCCAGGCTTTTGGGGAGAAAAACGTGTCATAGCCAGGCTCACATGATGCCATTTCTTCCTCCACTCAGCTCGGGGATATGGCTCTTAGTGACAACGCAAGCCTCTGCTTGACCAGTTTCATCCACCGACTGGTGGAAATCAACCACACAGAAGATGAGTACAAGGAGCTAATCCAGCACACTCTGCTGGAGTCTGTGAGAAGGGGTCTGAAGAGTAAGACTGAGGTAAGGCAGTGGTGTCTGATCACACATTTCCAGCTATCTTCAGGGTAATGAGACATTTTTGGGGTGAGTTCTCAAAGTCCCCTACTGGGATAAGAAGTGCAGATACCCACTATAAACTTACCCTTAATTTGAAACCTTATAAAAATCTAAAAAATTGTAGAATTTAACTGTGTTTCTTTGCTTTTCAGCTTTTCTTAGTTGTAACTTGTTCTTTGGAGGGGAGATTTTAATTTATATGCAGTCCATAATAGGTGCATTTGTTGTTACCAAAAATTAGCATATGTTTGCCTGAAACACTTGTAAATGACAGCACTGCTGTTCTGAGAAGTTTGTAGCAGCTTCTCGGAGGGGTACTTAACATTCACTGCTTGCTATTTGTAGAGCATCCAGCAGGACTACACATCACTGCTTTCGTGCCTCATTCAGACATTCCCAGCAAATCCTGAATTCCAGGATTTGGTCCAGCTGACCAACCGCCATGATCCCGACATGGACTTCTTTGAGAACATGAAACACATGCAGGTAAAAGGCAGCAGGCATTTCTTAGTGCCTCTCTCCCCCTGCCAAGCAAAAGCATCTTACTGTGGAGGTATGGTTTGCAAAGCATCTGTGTGTTGTCTGCAGAGAAGTTGAACCTGTGTCATTAGACCACCATTACATAAAAGAGGGATGTGGACATCATCAGGAGTGACTGAGAATCAAAGTCATGCTTCTATCTAGAAATTTTTTGGTTTTATGATAGCCTACAGTCAGCAACATCCTGAAGATCCCTCTGACATAGGCAGGGAATGGGTCTGTTTTTTTAGGCCTACTCCCTGCTACTCTCAGTCTGGAGGCTCTGCAGCCCCTTCCCATTGTAAACAGACCTTTACAATAGAAATGTTACACAAAGTCTGGTCTCCTGGTTTTTCTTGCACTATGAAAATATGTTTCTTCTGCTTTCAGAGATGTAATCTGAGAGAGTCTTTGCTGTAGTTATGTGCAAAGTCTTAAGTTTTTAACTTGTGATTTTCTCTGGTCTTTGCATCTCACTGCTGTTTGTAGTTGCCTCCCTTGTCTAATACCTGAAGATAGCACAGTCTTACGATTGTGAATTCACAATGCCATTTAGTTGGAATATCTATTGAGGCAAAAGGGTAGGGAAAGCCCAGAGATTTAAGGGAAAAGGCATGCCTTGGAAACGACCATAATATGTTTGTGCCATTGCTTAAAACTGGGACATTTTCAGAACTGCTGGATGTAGGCACTCTCTCGGGCTAGCTGTGACTCAAGCACCACCTCATTCACTGTCTCCCATGTTTGACTCAGATCCACAGGAGGGCACGAGCTCTGAGGAAACTGGCAAAGCAGCTCACTGAAGAAAAGCTTGTGCTGTCTTCTAAATCCCTCCAGAACTACATCATGCCTTATGCTACAACTGCCATTTTCAGTGAAAAAATGCTTAAGGTAGGCTCTTTTAATTGAGTGCATCCACTTGAATATTTTCACCTTTCTTATATACTATTTGCCTTAAAAACCTAACCATTTTAGGAGGCTGATATATTTGCGAAGTGAGTGTCTCCATTGCAGACAAAAGTGTTATGCTGGTTTTGGTGGCAGAAAGTGCAAATGCAGTCTGGGCCCAATCCTGTATCTGCTAAACGTGTCCTACTTCTTGAAGGTTGATCTCTTAACTGTTTGGGTTAGGGTTTTTTGTTTTGTATTAGTTTTTTACTTGGAGTTTTATTTGTCTTCATATTTTGTAATCAGCTTCTCATTTTTTCCCCTCTGCCTCCAAACTGCTGTCTTCCTGTTTAATTGTGAGATTAGTTACTCTTTGACAGTAGACTGTGTGGGAGTAAATACAGTTTTCTGTGGATTTAGCGGGAAACTGCAGGACCTGGTTGAAAACATCTGAAATCAATAGTAGCCTTGTAATTAAAATTTGGAGGGTGACATTTTGTTAGTCACTTTCCATACATTTTATTGAAAATACATGCCGTGAAATTACTTACAATGTCAGTGTGGATAGACTTTCTACCTGTGACTTTGAAAAGCAAGGGTTCACATTTCTGTCATTTCCTGCATGCTACCAGCAGAGCTGCTTCTATCAAGCCAAGTAAATGTCTAATTTGCTTACTGTCAGAAATATTCTTCTGAAGCTGAAACAATTAGAGGTCAGGCACAGGACCCAGCCCCTGCAGCAATGCAGACTGTGCCTCTCAGTAGTTTCTGAGTTTCTCAGTAGACTGAGTTTCTCTTCGACCAGAGGGCAGTAAAATGTGTTGACTGAAATTTTGGTGAGGAAGCAGACACATTTTATTTCACATCTTAAATGGGGTTTTGGTTGATACAGCATAGCCCAGCAATGTGCCACATGTGTGTAGTTGGATGCCTTGACTGGTTCTTATTTCTTAACACAAGTATGTGAGAAAAGTTAAATGTGTGCAGAAAAATTTGGAGGAAGTGAGTCTGGAGATCTGCTTGATGGACTGTGTTTGTTTTTTTTTAACTTGGTGCTCAGGAGGCTATCTAGAAATGCTGAATCCCAAACATCCCCACTAGACAGACGTTACTTCTGTCTCTTGTTGCCTTGAATAAAGGCATTGTGAATGCTAACAGCAACTGAATTTCTCTCTTTTGAGCAGCATGAGAATATGGTAACAGCCTCAGTTGAAGTTGTTGGAGCTGTCTGCCGACATCTTTCATGGTCAGCGTATTTGTACCACCTAAAACATTTCATCCATGTCTTGCAAACAGGACAGATTGGTACGAAGCTGGGAGTCAGGTGGGTACTATGAGCAGTGCTGCTCTGGGTTTCTCCAAAGACAGCTAAGGCAAAATTTAGTGGTTTTAGGAGCATCACATGGATTTTAGCCTCTTCCCTAAGATGACAGATTGCTGACTTCGAGGTGGGCTTAGGCAAGTGAAGGTGGGCATGGCCTTGCTGCCTGCAACTATGAAGTTCTAACATTACTATTAAAGTAAGGTCATTACTTTTTTACACCTTCTCTCACTGAGTGCATGGCAACATTAGCACTTCTGCTTCTGTCAGGCTGTCCCTGCTCCTGGGACATTCCATTGCTCCATACCACTCTCTGTGAGGTTTCACAGTGAGCTAACTCACAGAATGCATGTAGCTGAGAAGTAACCAGTTTTTATTTTCTGAGGTTTTTCAGGATAAACCTCCTTACAGTGCAATGTCACTAAAGCTGATGTTTTCCAAAAAGTGCTTACAAGATTTTTCTGTTGTGTTTGTACATGCCTTCTTTTTGTGCAGAGGGCTGATCTTTCTTCACGTTTTCCTTCTGCAGCTTGTTAGAGACAGTGCTGGAAGCCTTTCACTTTGACCATAAAACACTTGAAAAGCAGCTTGTGACCATTGACAACCAAGGTGAGCTTTTTGTGCCTGCTTGTAGAAACACTACCTCAAAGTGCAGCTAATTAAAGCTCTGTGTTTTACTCTTGGAGTCAGCTACTCCCGTCTTTTTAAAATGTGCCTACTGGAAGCTAGTGTTGTCTTGTCTCCTCAGGAGCAGTGCAGAATTTCCTCCTGTGTGTTGACAAAGTCAGGAGAGGTGGAGGGAATCATTTCCACATTACCACTCCACCCCTGCAAGCCAAAACAGCCCAGAACCTGTGTGGTTCTCAAGATCTGCACCCAGCCATGTGGCTGCTGACATAACTGAGTTTTTTGTCCTTCATGTTGGCTGCTCTCATGGTTATCTGCAGGCGCAATGTCCTCACCTTGTTTCCCTCGCCATTTCACCGGAAGAAGTCATAGCTTCAGCTTCTTCACCATTGTGGTTACCTATGTTGGGACCTTTGGGGGCAGGAGGAGGGTATCTCACAGCTGTGCTTGTCAGTATGTCCTGCCTTGTGAAATCCTCAATTGTAAGTGGTTGCAGCTCTCTACAGTTCAAGCACATTGACCTTTGCTAAGCTGACTACGGAATTCAGACACAGAATAACCTGGTCTTTGCTTTAAACCTGGCCCTGAGGGGTGGTTATCAGAAACCAACAAGCCAAAGCTTCTTTACACAGTAGAAGAAGCCTGATGCTTATTGGTGATTTGCTGTCTCTGGTGATAGGTAGGAGCCTTGTCTAGAACCAAGCTGTCACAAGAGTCTCAATTAAGGGCTCAAGTTTTGTGTTCTCCAGTATTTACCTGTACTTTTGGCAATTGATAGAAGCTGCTGCCATGGGCCGTGAGCCAGTGGTGGAGGCTGAAGAAGTCATGGAGCTGGAGCAGAGTGAAGGGGAAGAGGAGGAAGTTGAAGAAAAGGATGGGAAGAATCTCTCTGAGAAGCCAGCAGAACCTGAGCAAGCAGCTGAACCATCTGAAAATGCTGAACAAGTGACCAAACCTGTTTCGTTCTTACCTCGAAATAAAGAGGAGCTGGAGTGTCTGATCAAACATATTCAAGAAACAGTTACAGCCAACATCTTGCCTAAATTGCACAGATGTATTGTTGCAAAGGTGAGGAGCTGACATTTGAAAGGTCTTTTGTAGGCCTGTGCTGCTACTTTAAGGATTGGGATACTGCTTTGAGCCAGTGAAAATGCAGCATATTAAAAAAAAAGGCGCAACTGGAGAGAGACTATCTGAAAGCATAAAAAAGGCTTCATGCCCTTTGTTGAGTCATGGAGATTACTGACAGACCCTCTGGTCAGTGTGGGTGTGGTGTCTTTACTTCCCCGCTGAGAACCATCTCAAATGACACAAGTGAAACGATTCACTTCGTGCAACCTCTTGAAGAATTCTCTGCCACTTGCTAGCACCAGCTTGGTTTCTGTATTGAAAATACAGGGATTTATCTCACCTGTCCTTCAGCTGTCTGGGTTTTTCCTGTGGTCACCAGAGGATAGCAGCCTGCCTTACTAGCCTCTTCTAGGGTTTGCTGAGAAAAAGCAGGATTTGTTTCTATATATTAAAAGTGTATTGTGTCTTGCTCTCTTAAAAAGGTTAAAAGAGACGAGGAGCACAAGCTTGTGAAATCCAATGTTGTGAATGATGATGAGGTAGTTCGCGTTCCATTAGCTTTTGCAATGGTCAGGATGATGCAGTGTCTTCCCCAAGAAGTGATGGAAGCTAACCTACCAAGGTAAATACCAATGGAGGTCCTGAAATGCTGTTCATTGTGCTGGGCTGGGAATGAGTGCAGGTACCTTTCTCAGGTTATGGTTACATACAACACTAAAGCCAAGAGGAACATCCTAATAGACCTTAAATACTTCTTTTGGAAATTTCTTTTTCTAGTGACATGCACCTCTGTACCTCAGCATTTGACTTCTGTAAATCCTTACAGAAGCAGAGCTGTAAGTCAAGGTGCAGAGGCAGGGATGGTGTGCTGGGGAAAGAATCATGTCCAGAAAGAAAGGACAATCAGTAAAACATCCTGAAGGACAGTAGATGTGTGTATGCCTGTAAAACCTGGGAGGGTGGCTGTGAGTACAGCTGTGGTTGTGAAACAGGCCTGAAAAGCAGCCTCCGTAGCAGTGTAATTAGTTCTGCTCTACTTGGAAATGAACAAAGCTGTCTGTCCTTGTTTCCAGCATCCTGCTGAAAGTCTGCACATTTCTGAGAAACAGATTTCAGGAAATTCGAGACATTGCCCGTAACACTCTCATTAAAATCATGGAAGTGTTGGGAGTGCAGTACCTTCTGTACATCTTAAAGGAGATGCGGTCTGCACTCATCCATGGGTACCAGGTAATGCTGACATTCTTCCTCTTCTGCTCTCTGTAGGCTTTTATAATGTGTTAGGAGGAGAATCCAAAGGAAGTTGCTATTTAAATTGTTTTGCACTGTATATTGTTTTGCTTGGTATAATGCAAGTAAATACTGTTGCTAATGCCTACATCAGTCTTTGTTATGCCAAGTGTCAAATAAGGGTCTGTACCCTCTAAAGAACTGAGAGTCTAAGCCTTCTTCCTAGTGAAGAGGTGAGGTATGAAGGGGAAGAATGAATTTCTGGTTCCAGTAAGATTAGAGGAAATCTTTCCAGTAAGGTCATGAGGGCTATGCAGTATCTGAGGGGAGTTGCCACGGAGACTGCACAGACAGTATGTGGTGATGCTAATTGAAGTCTTGCTTCCTGGATCCAGAGCCAAGGCTCTGACTATTAATTCATCTTTCCTCTTTCCATGGTTTGGGTTAAGAATCCTTTTTCATGTGAATTACCGCAGTGGAGTAGCATGAGCTTCTAGCTGCTGTAACAGTGAAAGAACCAATTAGAGCAGCCTAAATACATCAGTAAGAGCATATATACCTGGGGAGAGAGGAGATTCCAGCCCTCTTGCCAGTATTTGGTGGGACAGGGATCCTTTTCCTGCTGGATTCTCATCCTCCCAGTGGTTTTCTTTTCCTATAATGAGAGCTCAAGTGCAGTGTGTGACTTGTGATGTGTCTGCTCTGGGAGTGTCCCCATCCAGGATGATTTAAAGAGGTCAGTGCAGAAGTTTGCAAACATAATCTGTTCTCTTTTTCCCTAGCTCCATGTGCTGACTTTCACTGTGAACCTGTTACTGAAAGGCCTTACTGCCAGGCTCAGTGCTGGTGATTTGGACCCCTGCTTAGATATCCTGATTGAGGTAAAAGCTATTCAAGACTGAAAGAAAAAACATCCTGAAGTGCTTGGGATGTATTCTGGGAGGGGAAAGTTTTGTGTAGATTGTCTCTGACTTAGTGGCAAACCAAGCTGTTGTGTGTGTACTGCCAAGGAAGGAGACTGTTTTATACTGAGTCATCAACAGACCCCCTGTAGAGGGGAATAAAGAGAAAAGTCAAGTATCTCTGGGGCTGTACCCCGAGCCCTGCATCCTGAGAGGGGATGGATTCAAGATTAAGACACCTAACTGTGTTTTCCTGTACTCTGAAGGCTGAGCAAGTCAGCAGATATCTACTCAGTGCAGTTCACGGAGCCCAGGAACTCAGCTGGCCACACAGATGTCTTGGTCTGACTGCAGTCCCACTCCTTGTATGACAACTCCACAGAGGAGTGTGAGAACAGTGTTCTCATCCAGTGTGCTTAAACTAGGATGTTCTGTGTTGACAAAAGAAAGATAGACACGATTTGTAGGAAATCTGGAGAATTGTGTTTTTTCTGTGAGTGGAGAAAAATAGTGTTGTTCTTTGGCTACTGGAGGAATCTGCTTTTCTGCTCTCATTCACTTGTCTTGCCTGTTTTCCAAAGATTTTCAACCAAGAGTTGTTTGGGAATATAGCTGAAGAGAAAGAAGTGAAGGGAATTGTCTCCAAGATCATGGAAGCACGCAAAAACAAGAGTTACGATTCCTATGAAATTCTTGGAAAGTTTATAGGAAGGGCCCAGGTGACAAAACTTATTCTGCCACTGAAAGAGGTAAGAAAAGTCAGCCAGAATCTGTCTTAACTTTGAGCACTCTCGATTCTGTAAGGTGATCTTAGAGCCTCTGGGTGGCTACTTTGAAATCACTTATGGAATCTTGCTTTGGCTTCCCATTTTCCTTTGGGAAAGCAGTGTGCAATCAGCTCGTAAAATGACACTTCGCTGTTGATGTCCAGGGTAGGGAGTGGCATTCTGGGAAGCTTTTGACCAGGCTAGAGTGGAAACATCCCACTTTGAGTTCTCCATGCACTCTTCCTCTGCCCACTCTTGTTTCCTTTGGAGCTTTGAAGTCCTGCAGGGCTGCTGTGTGGTTTAATCTCTTGTGCATGAAGCAAATGTCAACAAAATGTATTCAGGGTCTATCCCTGTGCAATAATTGCCTTTTCAAAGATGTAGATTTTTTAGCAGAGTGCAAGCTTGCGCAGGAATGGAGCCCTGGTTTGCTCACTGGCCCTTGGGTCCTGGTGGCAATAGGTCAACTGGCTGGAGGCTGACAAAAGGCTGGAGAGGAAGGGAGGGATGTTAGTGCAGAGCTGAGGCAATGGGATGTGATCACATAAAGAGCTGGGGACTATGACAGCATGTGATGAGAGAGAAATTGCTCTAGTTTTTCCCATGATTTCTGAATAAAGATAACAGATGATTGCCATCATGCTGCCTTCTTAAATTGTTGTGGTTGTACCCTTGCAGACTCTGGAGAGCACTACAAGCTTGAAGATAGTCCGGAAAGTGCACGAGGCACTGCGTCACATCATGGCAGGGCTCATCTTCAACTCAGACATGAATGCAGAATCCCTTCTCCTCCTCAGTCATGGTCTCATCAGTGAAAATTTGCCTCTGCTCACTGAGAAAGCCAAGTGAGTTCCAGGGTGTTGTTCAGATGGTCTGTTATTGGTTGGGAGATTTGCTTGCAGAAATGGCAGTTCTCAAATCCAACTGATCAAATGCGTAAGCGTTTCCTTGCTTTAATTTCCCTTTTGTTTTCAATGTAACTGAATTAATTGGGCAGTCAGAGGGCAAGGAGAAAGCTTAGTAATGGGAGTTAGCATTTGTTGAACTCAGGGGAATCTACTCTTGCAAGTGCTCAGGACCTTCAGGAAGGCTTTTTCGCTGCCTGATGAATTGATAACATGCATTTGGATGTTAGAATGAAGGGACAAGGGCCAGTGTTTAGAAGCAGGCTGCAAACATTTCCATGGAGCCAGGAACAAGAAAAAACATGGGCTTTCATTTTATTGCTTTGCTGCTGGTGTAGAAGATGAGAACCATCAGATTTTCTCTGCATCTGGTGGTGTCACTGCTCAGAGCTGGGTTTGGGTGTCCTGCATTTCCTGTTACGTAGGCCAGCTTTCTCTAGGATCTGACAGCTGTTTGCATACTTCCTGGAGCAGTGTTTGTAAGCCATCAGTAATTGAAGTGAATATCAGTTAATGAAGAGCAGTGGGCAGTGGCAGGAAGTGTATTTGCTGGAAGGAACTTGCAGAGTTGATCTATCCACTGAGAAGAAAAAAGTGAGGATGTTACACAAATGGTGGTGTGTTTGTTATCTCGGGAATAGTGGCATTGTTCTCAAGTCTGAGTCCTGTCTGTTGTGCTGCTTTCAAATTGGTTTTATTTCATTGTGGTCCATCCGTGACATGCTTTTGCTTGCTGTATGGGAAGCAGCTGAGCAGCTCTTCTTACTCCCAACAGCAAGATTTTTGTGGAGAGAGTTGATATCTGAATTTTTTCCTTTGCCATACATACATTGCTTTTCAGGAAAAAAGTTACGCCTCCTCCGGATCCTCGGCTGCAACCAGAGAGCTGCCTGCTGCTCCAGCCCACTCCCACAAGAGGAGGGCAGAAAGCATGTGTCAGCAGCAGAACTAACACATATATCCTGGTTGATTCAGGACTTCGGGTAAGGATCTCCTCAGATACAAAACTTTGCATTCAAAATTTCCTTAAGAGTATGCAAAGGAAAGTATTCTGGATATGTTGTTTTAATAGCGCAGCCATTAGTTTTAACTTCATTTTGCATATTGTAACTCCAGTGGTGCCTCTTAGAGAGCTATAAAAAGTGCTCAGCCTGTTGAAATACTTGGGTGGGATATGGCATAAATTCTACTATAACCTGAAACAGTGGTGGGACCTTACTTCACTCTTTCGAGTTCCAGCCTGACTTTGAGATGAAGGTCCTGATTTTTCTATGACAGCTACTGCATATGAGCCTGAAGAGGTCCAAAGTAAATTCTTCTGAGGAACATGCTTTGGAAATGTTAGACCCTTTTGTTCAGCTGCTTATAGACTGCCTGAGATCTATGGATGTCAAGGTATAGTAGCTAAAGTCTGTCTGTTCTGTCTGCTCTACTAAGAAGAGTCCTGCCGAAAAGTGTCGTCTTGCAGTTGACTTGTGAGAGAAGAGAAAGCCATCTGTTTTTCAAACCTGATTTCATAGGTGTGCAGATTAAGTTGTTTGAGGATATCTAGTCCCAAGGGGGAGGAAGGCTTGTGGCTGATAGAGGACTGAAAGCTCTGCTCCACATTGCTGGTTCAGCTGTGGAGAAGTTCTCCTAGAACATGTTCATACAAGGAATTTACAGACTACCTATGAGGATGTTCATGAGATCCTGTAGCTGCTGGGTGCGGTGTTGTCACAACTGTGGTTTCTTTTGATCCAGCTCCAGTGTCTTTATTCCTAGCACTGTAGGCAACCACTTTTTGGGACAGCTTTTGGTTTGAGTGAGCCTAGGGAATCTGTTAAGTTTTGAGTTTTCTAGATGTGGAAGGCATACTTCATACCCTATCAGATACTTGGAGCAGGGCTTTCTGTGTCTTGTAGGCAGCTCTGCTTCAGAAAGAGTTCTTGCCATCTACTGAAACCATGCTGTGTTAATGTTTTTACCTAGTAAAATCAATGTTCTAGAATACTGGACTGGCAGGTAGTGCTTTTAGAACTGAGAAACCCTTTGTATTACCTAGGAATGGTTTGAAAGAGGTTGGGTTTGTTAGCTAATTGCCTTCTACCACAGTTGTAGATAGCCTGACCATGTCTGTAAAAGAGTGAGAAAAGAGTTCTCTCAGTGTCACTGTGCCCACATGCTGTCCTTTGGTTCTTTCTTCCAGGTGATAACTGGTGCTCTGCAGTCCTTGGTATGGATTTTAAAATTCCCTTTGCCTTCTATCAGTACAAATATGGAGTCACTGATCAAGCAGCTTTTCCTCTTGCTGAAAGAGTTTGCCAAGACAGGAATAGCCAAAGGCCAGAATTTCCACCTGGTTGTGAGCTGTTTCAAAGTAAGTCAGACCCAGCTGGGCTTATTTCTACTTTAGGATTAACTTTCTAGAGTGAGATTCTTCCAACTACAGATCCCTCCTGCAGCTGTCCCTGGACAGGTAGTCTGGAGATGACAAGCTAGTGAGGAATATGTGGCCTTGCTGATTCTTTCCCAAGTACAAACTTAAAGTTGCTCCCTAAAAATGCACAGCTTCGATCTGAAGAAATGTCTTTATAGAAGTATGTTTGCCTTCTTTCTTCATTATAGTAGTATCGTGTTCCACCCCAGTAAATCCTGGTAGCTGAAGTGAGACACAGGAAAGGGGCAATTCACTTGTTTAGTTTTTGTCTCAAAAATGCCATCTGAAGGCAAAATGTGATGAGAACAGTGTTGGCCACATGTTCTAGAGCAGCAGTTTGTCTTTTCAAGCTGAACAGGTCTAAATCCAGTGAGACTTTGGTGTGGACTTTTGTTTTATGGCACTGCATGTGTATTGACAATGTGCAATTTGATTTTGTAGTGTGTAACAATCCTTGTGAAGAATGCAAAGAGTCAGATAACAAGCAAACAGCTCCAAGTGTTGCTTGGCTTTGCTGAAGAAGACATTTATGATTCATCACGCCAAGCCACTGCCTTTGGTCTTCTCAAGGTATTTCTGTGCAGCAGTCATGGGGGTTCTGTGAGCCACTGGAATAGCAGTGATTCTGCTTCCTGGTGAAAGGCTGTACATTCTCACATCAGGAACAGGCTACAGAATGCTGTTAAGGTGCTTTGTTAGAAGAGGGGGAAAATCAGCAAAGCTTTACTGTTGACTTGTAGTCACTGTTTTAAATTTTTTGGGAGGCTGTTTTATACACATGCATATGAGGATGTATTTGGATCTGAATATGTTTTTGCTAAAGAATCAATTCCTCTGATCATTACATCAGGTATTTTGTGTTGCCCAAAAGAAACAGATATGGATGTGTAAGCCATCCTTCCTTTATTTTTCCTTTGAGTTGCTCTGTGATTGACAAAGTCAGGGTACCACCTGAGACCACTGAAGTCTGGGTTGTAGTACTGCATCTCACACTGTGTAAGCAAAAATTACATGACTCCAGCTATGCTTTTGTATTTTCAGGCTATTTTATCCAGGAAGCTGATTGTCCCTGAAATTGATGATGTGCTGCAGAAGGTTGCCCAGCTGGCCATCACTGGTCAGAGTGAGCCAGTGCGAGTCCAGTGCAGGCAGGTTGGTAGAGTGAAGAGTCTCTCACTTTATTTACAGCTGTCTAACAGGCTAGAGGGCCTAGTGTGGCCATCTTGGCTCTCACAGACATGTGCCTTGGCCCTGCTGAATCCTGAACTCCATTTCCCCTTCTTTACTGATCTTTGTTCCCCTTGTTCTCTGGCTTTAGTTCTTGTGACTGGTGCATAGCAGAATCACGGACTCCTTGCCTATAGAGAGGCTGTGGCATGCCTTCATAGAACTGTAAAATTGTTTAGGTTGGAAAGTTCCTTAAGGTCATCGAGTCTAACCCTTAGCCCAGCACTGCCCAGTCCACCACTGAGCCATATCCCCTAGAGGCATGTCTATACTTCTTTTAAATACCTCCAGCCAGTTTTAAATAGTCTACCACTTCCCATGGCAGCCAGTTCCAGTGCTTGACCACCCTTTCAGTGCAGAATTTTTTCCTAATATCCAATATAAATTTCCCCTGGCACAACTTGAGGCCACTTCCTCTTGTCCTGTCACTCGTCACATGGGAGAAGAGACCAGCCCGCACCTGGCTACAGCCTCCTTTCAGGCAGTTGTAGAGAGTGATAAGGTCATCCCTGAGCCTCCTTTTCTCCAGGCCAGACAACCCCAGCTCCCTCAGCTGCTCCTCATGAGACTTGTGCTCCAGCCCCTTCTCCAGCTTCATTGCTGCTCCTTGAATACACTCCAGCTCCTCAATGTCTTTCTTGTTGTGAAGAGCCCAAAACTGAACACAGTGCAACCTCACCAGTGCCAAATACAGGTGAGAGCTGCTCAGCAGCAGTGACATAGTCCCTCCTCTGGAGGCTTTTAGGCCTATGTAACTAAGCCTTGCTCTTTTTTGAACACCAGGATAAGAGAATTCGCCACAAATCCAAGTTTGCTTCCCTCTACTTCCTCATTGGTTGGTAAAACCAACCAAAAGACAGAATTGGTTACTTTTTCTCAAGCACTGGGATACAGATGCAGTAGAAGCTGCACAAAATGCAGCTTTCATAGTTACAGGATGGATTTTGAAAGATGCAGAATGTCTTCACAGATGCCTTTGCAAATCACAGTAGTACTTGAAAAACTGATCCTGTTCCAGGCACAGAACTTGGGAACAGTTATTGACCCTTTTTGTAATAGGAACAGGATGATTCTCATAAGCTTGCTGCTCCATCACTAGATTTTCTTTATAACCTTTTTTCAAGCTTACCTGAGTGTTTCTTTTAACTCCTCTCTGTATTGTGTTTTTTCCTTTCCAGATTTACTTAAAATACATTCTGGACTACCCC
The DNA here is from genome assembly GCA_013400735.1 of Pomatostomus ruficeps. Classification (NCBI taxonomy): domain Eukaryota; kingdom Metazoa; phylum Chordata; class Aves; order Passeriformes; family Timaliidae; genus Pomatostomus; species Pomatostomus ruficeps. The sequence continues at coordinate 87,481 of VYZT01011752.1, forward strand.
CTTGGTGACAAACTGAAACCCAATTTGGATTTCATGCTTGCACAGCTGGAGTGAGTTTATATTCCTGGCATCTCTGTGAGAACAGAACCTTGTTGTTAAATATGACTCTAGTGTGCCAAAAGGCTCTTTGTGATGAGCAGAAGGCATGGCTGAAGTCTTCATTTTTCTACTTTGGAAACACTTCCCTTTTTCCAAGACAGGCTGTTTGATGAAGCAAATCCTTTTTCTCATCCCTGTTTCACAGCTGATTTTGTTCTTTATCTGTTTGTAAACAAAGGTTATGTTGCTTGCTTAGTGGTTAGCCACCTCCACTGGTTGTGAACTAGGTGAACTGAAAAATCCAGGAGGAATAAAGGACAGTGCATTTACAGGAGATTGCTGTCCCATGGCAGTGTCTCAAGTGCAGTTGCAGGCACAGTTGAGACAACTGTACCAATTCAGCAGGGTGCTGTGCCTCCAGCCTCCTCCTGAGCTGCAGCCCTCCCTTCCTCAAGGTACCAGGTCCTCCAGCACAGTGTGACTATGCTGCCTTAAGTGGGCTGGAACCCTTCGTGGCTTCTTTGTGTCCCTGTGCTCATTCTCTGACAGACAAGAGCTGATGGGCCTGCTGCTTTTCTTGTCCTAAGGATCAGGCCAGGTCTGGTAGCTGTTGTAGAAAGATGCCTATCAGCTCATGTTTCTGGAATTGGTCATTCTTGTAAATTGTTCACAACTTCACAGGAGGATTAACTAACTCATCGCTAACAGTTAATCCTTTATATCTTCACAGGTACGAGTATGAAACTGGGAGGGAATCAGCACTGGAGATGATTGTGTACCTCCTCGACACGTTCCCACAGGTAATGAGCACACCCTGGTGTTCCAAGCATGGAGCAGTTACTGTGGTTGGCAGTAACAGCATTTTCCGAGCAAATTACTTTGAAAGAACTTCTTAGTTCCTATTATCTCTTATCATGAGCAGAACATTCACTTACCTCCAAAGAACCTGGCTTTGCTCCAAAAGAGAAATGACATGCTGCAAATATGGCAGTATTCCTTTGCCTAATGTGCTTGGTCTGCAAGTAAAATAAAGCTATGTCAGCTGGAGTTTGGATAAACTCAGTCGTTATTTATGCCAGGAAGAAACACAACCAGTTTAGGAAATGGGGAGGAATAGAAAGTGAAATCTAGAGTTTTCTCACTCTAAGGGTTTTTCAGCATTCATGAGAGACTGTTGACTGAACTGATGTGTCATGTACCATATCTGGTTGGTTGGCCTGACTGGAGAGGAAAGGCTTCTCGGTAGGGTGGATCAAAATGAAAGCTAAAAAATAACGGTGCATCTATACAGGATCACATATGCAAAATCCTAAGCTGCCTTGAAGCTTTGCAGCTGGAGCTTAACTGTCCATTCAGGATGCTGGGAGAAGTGCAATCAAGCAAGAACTTGGAAGGATGAGAAAATCCACACAGTAAGCTGTGCTTCAGTACTGCCTGATGATTTAATATTTCAGATTGGTTCGTGGGAACTCTTGAAAGTGGCAAAGAGCTGCAGTCTCTGAGAGAAGGACATTTGGGTGATTGCTGCAGTGCTGAGGGACTTAAGCCTGTTTCAGTGAGAGCTGAGCATGAAAATGCCCTCTAAGGTTTCACACTCACTTTGCTGACCCAGGGATGTGGTAGCAAGTCAGAGTCAGGGCAGGGCTGGGGCTGCTGCACACTCCCTGTGTGCTCCAACAACAGGATCATCCCCTCATAGCAGTTCAGCTGCCTTGACATGGAGCCCACTCAGGGCTAACACCACTCCTGAATATAATGCAGCAAATACCCCTCCTTTTCTCTTTAAATGCTGGAGCTACTTGCGTATATGTGGTTGATAATGGTTGTTTCTTTCTAGGATCTCCTGCACAAATACTGTGGGCTGTTTTTTCTCTCTCTCTGTATGATGATGATAAATGATGACTCAGCCAAATGCAAAAAGATGGCAGCTTTGACGTGTAAATCTCTTCTCAGTAAGATCAGCAATGAAAAACGAGATCTGATGTTTTCGCTGGTCACAGAGTGGTTTCACAGCAAAAAGGTACTCTTTGGTCTTCTCACTGACCAGGTCTGAACTCTGGTGGAGGGCTGAGATTAATAAGGCAAGTGAGAGATTGCTAGTACCAGATCTGGTGAGTTGGTGGATTAGTTGTTCCTGACTTAGCAAGAAATGGTACAGCTTCATAAAACTGCACAAATATAAGAACCTGCTGATGCTGTGGGTCAGCCTACAGTCTTCCCAGCTGCATTTTGCTGCTTTCTAACAGTTTCATTTTTGGGTCAGGTATTTCATGGTGTAGTCTTCTCTCAGAGTTTTGTGCAAATTCCTTAAAGGTCTTCTGATCCCAGCATTTTGTGCTGACTTTCTCTCAGACATGCTTCATTCTGTTGCTGGCAACTGGAAGGCAGCAAACCTGGTCTTCCCGATCTGCTGTTTTGATCTGGGTGCTTAGGTGATAAGCTGTCCTCTAGCTGAACCCAGGTTCTGTCCCTCTACACTAGTAGAGTTGGCATTCTTCAACACTTCATGGTTTCCATCTTAATATGTTCAGTTTTGGTTTGTAGCTGTAAGCTGCCTGTTGCATTGTGAAGAGTTGCAAAGTAGCTCCCAGACCTCTGCAGTTGGGAATTGGGCTGGAAAAGGTCTTCTGGTATTCAGTTTTAGGGTGTGTTCCCAGGGATAACTTGTGCTGCCAGGTCCTTTTATATCTAGCTGGCAGCATCTCCTTTTTCATTACACACTGCAAATCAGCTTCTCTTAAGGTGTTACTGCTGCAGGCAGAAAGTAAGAGTTGCTATCAGCTCCTGCACTTGGGAGCTGCAGGATCTGATTATAAAGAGTTAACAAGGGGTGTTACTTTTTGTGTGTCAGAGCTCACACAGGAGGTTGGCTGCCCAGGCATGTGGTTTGTTTGTTGAAGTGGATGGAGTAATGTTTGAACGGCGGCTTGAAGCAGTCCTCACTTTGATTGAGAAAGAAATCAACCCAAGAAAATTTGAAAATGTAAGTAACTTTTCCCCATGCATGAAGCTCGAGGAAAGAGAATTAAGAAAATAGAAAAAGGGAAGAAGTGTAGGAGAGATTTAACAGCTGGACTTACTGTTCAGGACTGATGAAAGACACAAAATACATTTGTTCTGAAGGGTACAGACCCACTGACCTAGAACGGTATTTTTTGCTTGTAAGCCCAAATTTGATGTCACATGTCACAGCACAAGGGGAAAAGGAACTTTGCAAAGCCACTTGGCCTGAGCCTGCAGCCATACAGTGTAACCAGCAGATCTATTGCTCCTTGCAATGTGGGAAGTGCTAGCTGCAGAGATTTGTATAAGCATTGCAGGTCAGGAGTGCATGGCTTGTGACTGTCTGCTTTGTCCAGTGTTACCTGCAGCTCTAACTTTCAAAGGGGTTCCCTTCCTGTACTTTAGACCATGTTTTTGTTGTATGGAAAATCTTTTTAGTGCACATGATTAACTCAGAATAATGAGGCTGCCTCAGATTCTGCTTGGCATGTGATAATCCCAAAGGGATCCCAGTCACTGTGCCTGGGGAGTGGCCATGGATGTTACTAATGTTCAGCATGCTGCCCTTGCACAAGAGAGAAAAGAACCTCAGGATCTGTAAATTGACAAGAGATGAAAATAAAATACCTGCAGTGAGGAGAACTTTGGTGTAATCACGCTCTGTACTGTGACGTGTACTGACAACTTGTATCAAGCCAGCTGGTGCCTGCAGGCAGGGTGAGAAGCACAGGCAGCACACACAGTGTTGTCATAACAACTTGGGGCTTCTCAGGTGATACAAGCAAATCTGCACTCAGCTGGGCTCTAATGATGAGAATCAAATCCACACAAATACATGCACAGACATAATGTGTGTAATTGCTTGCATTTAGAAACCCGGCAGTTTGTTATAGTAATGGCTGTATGGAAAACAAGAAGAATGATCCTAATACAATCTCTTGCAGAGATTGTCTCCAGAGGAAATGCTTCAGTGGAAGTGCTTCTGTTCTGTTTATTTGGGGAATTGGGTACAAGTCAGTCTTCTGGTTTTTTGAACTGTTGATCTGAAATTTATCTAGCGAGGATTAATCAGCACTGTCCTCAGGTTCTCATAAGTATTTTTCTTGACTTGCTGATTTTATTAGATAACTGAAGAGGAAGAGGAAAAGGCTGCAGATAGGCTACTATTCAGCTTTCTTGTGCTGATAAAAAAGCTAATCACAGAGTGCAACTTGATTCAATTAACCAGGAACAGTGATGTTGTGAGCAGTATCTGGGGTGAGTATCATTACGGAATTATTACAGCTGTGTTACAAGAAAGATTCTTTGTGTGCCTTGTGGTTTTTCACATGCTAATATAAATGACTGAACTTTGTTATACAATGTTTCCATTCTGCAAAATGCTACCACACAGCAGTTGCTGGGCAATGAAAGAGAAGTTGCTAATGGAAAAGGTTACATAGTTGATGAAAACAAGACACTCTCTGTCTCAGTTGCTGGGAAGTACTTTCTGTTACCCTCAGAGCAAATAGTTGCAAAGTACTGCATGTTTCACCATAATTACATTCTCTTGGAGGAAGACACTGAGCTTTCCTGAGAAGATGAGATTCCTTGCTCATATGTACCAGCCAGAAAGTGATGACGCATGGTAATAGTGCTATATACTGTGTGTCTGTCAGGATGTGAAGACCTGGAAGTTACTTGATTCAAGCAGTTTCCCTGTGTGTGAGATTATACAATATTGGGCTGGTTTGTTGGCATTTTGTTGCCCTGATTTTAATTGCTTCATTTGCTGCAATCAGAAAACCTGATGTGGCTGGTTAGTGTCTGTGAAGAGTCCAGCCTGCCAGATGCCTTTAGCAAGATAGCAGATAACCATTGTTATCCTGGGTTTTGGTGATGGGCAACTTGGACAGAGGTGAGACAGGAGGGCAGCTCCATTTTTTCTCTGAAGCATCCTCAGCCTCTCTCCAGGGGTTTGGTTTGACCATCAACAGCAGGGCCAGCTGACACAAGTCGTACAGCAACCAGTCCGCAGACATCATGGGTGGATGAGCTGTGGCACCGAGTCCCTGAGGGGACCACAGGTGATGCAGAAACATGACTTGCCAGTCAGGATTGGAGCAAATGTCTTTTTGTGTTGTGCCCACTTTTCCTGCCCAGCTGGGATCGTTCTTCAGCTGTGGCCCCATCTCTGGATGTTTCAAAGTGCTGTGGATGCATTCAAGAACACCTGATCACTGTGGGAATATTTAGCTACCTGTAGGTTTTTGCGGCTCTCTGCTTTGGCTGGATTGAGTTGCCAGAAAGTCTTTTATTATGTTCTGAGCAGATGAGCACAGTTCATTTCCTTCACCTTTTTATTGCAGCATGTGCTGTGGTAATTCTTGGGACTGACCTGGTTCTATTTTTGCTCTCAGTGAACCATGTCCTGTGCTTAAAGAGGTTTTCTCTTCCCCAGATCATGTCCAGTCTCACCTGTGGTATCCTCATAGCTGGGTCTGGCTGACAGCCACTGAGATCTTTGGCTTGTTGTTTGCATCTTATAAGCCAGAAGATCTTGTCAACAAATGGAAGGAAAGAAAGTCAGGGAAGAGAAAAAAGACACCAGCAGAGCTTTCTGCATCCATAGTCTTCTTGACTGCTGAACTGGACAAAAAGGTAATGATGTCTGTACTACTCCTTCACTCTGTTCATGCCCATTCCCTGACTGGGACATAAAAATGGTTGATAATTTGTGTCGTGGTTTTGATCCTGGCTAAGTGCCAGGCACCCACGGCAGCCGCTCACTCGTTCCCTCCCCTGCCACAGCTGGGCAGATGAGGGAAGGAGAGGGGAAAAAAACTGAGGGAATTAACTCAGAGGTCTATGAGTTGAGATAAGGAACCGGGAGAAAATGCTCCAAGGACAAACCAGGCTCAGCTTAAAAGTTGCAAAAGTGAAAATTTATTACTACCTGAGTTAGAAGGAGGATATGAGAAATAAACTAAACCTTTAAAAAAAACACCCTTCTTTCCACTCCCCACCCCTCCCTCCCTCCCACCAATGGTGCAAGGGGGGCAGGGTGTGGGGGTTCAGGTCAGTCCATTTCCAAGATCTTCTTCCCCTGCTTAGGGAGAGGAGTTTTTTTCCTCTGCTTTTGCCGTGGGGTCCCTCCTACGAAAGACAGTTCTCTGTGAACCTCTGTGGCGTGGTTTTTTTTGTCCATGGAATGCAGTCCTCCAAGGACAAACTGCTCCAGCATGGAAGCAGGGGGCCCCTCTCTCTCCAACCGGGTCTCCCACCTGGACTGCAGTTTCCTCCGACATCCACCCGCTTCAGCGTGGTCACCTCCTTCACAAACTGCGGGACTTTTATCTCAGTCTCTGTCTCTCACTGGGCTGCACCTGCTACGGCTTCTCTGGCATCTACGGCTCCTGCGGCTTCTTCCATGGCTGCTGCGGCTTCTGAGGCTTCCGACATCTCCCGCTCCAATGTTGGCACCTCACCCACGGACTGCAGGTGGCTCTGCATCCCTCATGGACCCCATGGACTGCAGGGGGGACACCCCGCCTCACCATGGGCTCACCACAGCCTGCAGGGGAATCTCAGCTCTCGAGCTTGGGGCACTTCCTCTCCCTCCTTCTCTACTGACCTTGGTGCTTCCATGTTGTTTTCCCTCACATGTTCTCACATCTTCTTTCTTCTCTAACTAAAAGCAGCTGTGTGTGCATTTTGTTTTGATTTTTCCTTAAATATGTCATCACAGAGGCGTAACTAACCTTTCTAATTGGCCCAAACATGGCCAGTGACATGTCCATCATCTTCAGAGCCATCAGAGATTGGCTCTGCTGGAAATGGTGAAGAACTCCAGAAACTTCTCACAGGAGCCATCTTTATGGCCCCCTCTCCTCTACTAAAACCACAACAATTTGGCATGCACATTTCTCTTCTAGTCACATGTCTGCTGCCTAATCCTCATCACTTAGAGGGTTTGAGGAGGTGTCTGCTGCTGGAAGGGGGCTTCTCTGCAGCACAAAAATACCCTTCTAGATTGTAAGATGCAGGCAGAAGTTGTGTTGAGCTGATCCCTTTCATCTCCCCTGGGAACTGCCTTTGGTGACTGCAAAATACTGCTTTGAGTCTCTGCTACCAGCTCCCTTCGATGGAGTCATTCCTTTCTCCTTTCTCATTTCCCCAGATGAAGGAACTCACGTTTGCATTCTGCCATCAGCTGCAGTCCAAGTTCCTGGACATGTCTCTGAGTGAGCAGGTAAGGGCTGTCTGGGGCTGCAGGAGGGCACAGAGCAGGCCCTGGTGTTTGAGGAATATTGTGTCCTACTCAGGACAGCACTGCTGCTGTCTGGTGGTGGTGGCTCAGGGCAGATACACAGTTCAGGGCCAGCTGCTCTCTGCTGAGGGCATCTGAGCAGCTGTGAGTCTCTTGGCTCAGCCAGAAAGTCCCCACTGTGGTGTCAGCCTACTGAGAGGTGGCAGGGACAGAAAGGGGGAGCACTATGCAGGGCAGGACTGGGATCTCTGCCATTGCACACTCCTGGGTTGGCAATTCCTCTTTCAGATCAAGTCTTGGCTCTTACGTGCTCTTGTGCTTACAGAGGGAACCCACAGTGACTAACACCTCTGTTTGCACACTTCAGGTTGTAAAGAATTTACTTTTTGTGGCCAAAGTTGTTTACTTGCTAGCCCCTGCCTCAGAAGAAGATAAAGAGGTGAATAGAGAACTCAGCTGTGAAGTGGAAGAGCAGGAGGTCTCAGAGGATGAGAAAGATACTTCTGCTCAAGGAGAGGAAGAAAGAGAGGACACACAGGAGAAAGGCCAGCCAGCCACACTGCTGTGGTTAATGAAGAAGCTCTCTGTCATGGCGAAGAGAGAAGCAGCATATTCCCCTAAGGTCCCTCTAAAGGTAAGAACAGGGTTAGACCCACTGCTTTTGATGAGGTTGGCACTTCTACAGGACAGTGTTGCTCTGGCTCTTTGCTTTCAGGGTACAAGGTGCAGAGGGTTCTCCGAGCTGGCACTGAGGCAAGGATTAGTAGGTGCTGAAGAAACAAGCCTTCCAGTTTGGGCTTTTCAGGAAAGGCTTGTACCAGTCTGCTTCTGCTGATGCTTGCAGCCTCCTGGGGCGTGGTGGAAGAGTGGCAAACCCCAAGGCACCAAAGCTGAAGGGGACAGAGCAGTGCCTTTGAATGCCCAAGAGCATTAGGCTTATGCAGGCAGGAGAATGGCAGTGTGGAGTAACTTGCTAGAAGGGGAGGGGAGATGTGCGAGAGCATCAGGTGAAGCACTGTGGTTCCCTATGGTGCAGAGTTAGGTTGACCTTTTGTGTCTTCAGCAACCTCAGTTGAGGACAGTGAGAACAAGTCTGTTGTTCAAAGTGTGAAGAGCTGCCAGCCCAGTTCCTGCTCACACAACAGGGGTTGTGTCTCTCTAAAGGCTGTACTTTGATTTAATCAGACCTTGTGACAGCAGTGAGTTTGTGACTCAGGTGTCTAAAACAACACCTGCTGTGTTGAACAGTGACACACAGCCCTCTTGTAGCAGTTCCATTAGGAAGTTTCCTTCCAGCTTTCCTTACTTCATGTTCCACACACTTACTTTCAGCGAAGCTGCATTTTTAAGTTCCTGGGAGCAATCTCGGTGGATCTGGGGCAAAACAGGATCAAGCCCTACCTTCCAGCAATTCTCACCCCTCTGTACAGGGAGCTGAACAGCAACTATGCAGAGCAAGGTAAGGGATCTCCCTCACAAAGAGGAATGTGCCTCGGTACAAACACCACCTGCCATTCCTTTTGTCTGTTGAGGCACTGATACTGTAGTCAGTGAATTTCACCTGCTTTCTGTCTAACCAGAATGTCAGGAAGGGAGGAGAGTGCACGTCAGCTGAAATAGACATGTGCATGTTCAAAGACTGGAATGAAGTTAGGCATGCTCCTGTGTGCAACTGGGTAAAGCTTGAGCATGTGGTGTGGTGGGAAAAATGTAGTACTCAAGGATGGGCTCAAGGTGGCGAGACTCAGGGAGTCCTTGCTGAGGAGGGGAACTTGGAAGAACTGTTTGAGGGAAGTAATTGCCCTGCTCTCAGTTTTCCCTTAGCACTTCTTTGTAGCCTTTTTTCACCCCCAATATCTTTTTTTCCCCCGGTGATTGTAGTTAATATATTGCCACTAACAGGTGATTCCAACAATGAAGCCTATTTTTTGTTTGCTGGTTGAAAAGCCACTCTTCATTCCCTGGGAGAGCTGGTGAAGAACCAGCAGATTTCACAGGTGCTGGTGTCAATCAGTGCAGCCATCCTGTATTAAAGAAGGACAAATCCATACTGTGCTCTTGGCTTTCATTCCATATGCTGAAAAAATTAAGTAAGTCAATTTTATTTTAATAGATCCAACACTGAAGAACCTTTCGCAAGAAATCATAGAACTTCTCAAGAAGTTAGTGGGACTGGAGGCTTTTTCGCTGGCCTTTTCTTCTGTGCAGAAACAGGCCAACCAGAAAAGAGCAATGAGGAAACAGCAGAGGGCTTTGCAGGTAAGATTCCACTTTCCCTTGAGAGAAAAAGAAATAGGACTTCTTTAAAGCTTGAGAGCTGTCCAGAAAGGGGAGTTTGAAGAAGAACTTCATCTTGAAATAGGACAGTTTCATCAGTTCTTTTACAAAACTTGGAAGAAATTGTGTATGATCAGCCTCTTGGGCAGGTTCTGGCTGACAGGAATACTTTCCTGAAGGGCAAAGCAGCCCTGAATACCCTCAGTTTTGAGGAACCCAAGAACATCCATGCATTGTCTTAGCAGCCAGGAGCTTCTTGGGAAGTTCCTGATGTTCACAGGGATTGTTGTTGGTTGTCAATGAACAGTTTTTCAAAAAACAATGTACTGTTTTTCCCTAGACTGTAGCAAATCCTGACATTGCTGCAAGGAGGAAGCTGAAGAGACACAAGAATAAAGCGGAAACCAGGAAGAGAAAACTAGAATCCCTGCGCCCTACGTACAAGGCCAAGCGACATCGAAGTCATGCACTGAAAGATTTGGCAATGGTGGAATGAAAAAGCTTTTCTTTCCTGGAGGATTAATTTATGAAAAGTAGTACTGAACTAAAGAACTAATTACTGTTTAAAGAAGTACTTTCATATTTTAATTGTATTTATTAGTATTTTTTCATAGCCTCTTTTTCATCAAGGATCTTAAATAAAAACCTTTAAATTTTTTCCAAACCTGTGTATTTACCAGAGCATGTACAGCTGAATGGGCAACAACTATGATATTTTATATTAAATTTTACTTCCTTTGTAAGAAATGGGTTCTGTGATGACTGCATTCTTGCCTGTGAACACACTGGTCCTAAAGAGGAAAGTCTGCCTCCTGACTTTGATTTGGCCTTCACTTTCTGCAGCTATACTGAGCTACTTACCTGTCACTTCTGGCTAAGATGAGAGTACAGGAATAACAGCTCATGAAGGTGGAAGTTAAATTCAGGTTATGGCTCTGGCACATCAGGGCAGTAGATTTTCCTTTCAGACACCCACTGCATGCCCTGCGGGCAGCCAGAGGTGCACTCCTTGTGTTCTGTTGCTGCACTCCTTGTGTTCTGTTGCTGCACTTCACTGTAACAGTGTGTCTGCCCTGAAGGGTTACCACGTAGAACAACACTGGTTTAAGGAAAGCTCTGCAGGTGTTCAGCTATGTGGCTGCTGGAACTGGCAGCACTTGCACTTGTTTCTGTACAGCAAGCAACACATCTCAGGCTATAGCTGACAGTTCCAGATTTTATTAGTGTTCTATCTACACCAATATGCTGGCCACCAAAACCACCAAAGGAAGGGGGGATGACAAAAAAAAACCCACCAACTTTCCCAGCCAGTAAGACTTTCATACAAATTCATCTAAGTACATTCTTTAAACAAAAAGAAAGAAATAGAGTATGATAATGTACACAGATAATCACTTATTTCAGTTTTACAGTTGAAGAGAGGCATCCACATTACAGAAGTCAAATCCAAACCTGTCCTATTTACAAGTATCTGTGGTCTGAAAATACTTAACTGGAGAAAGGAGGATGCTGGCTGTAAGCGGAAACTTCCTTGCACTGGTCAGTTTTGTATCACTGCCTGCTCTTCAAGGCCTCCACCAACCTAGGAAAAAGGTTGTCGGTTTACTGAAAAGTCATTCCAATTCTGCTGAAATATTTCCAGGAGAAAACCAGTCATTCCTCTAATGTGGACTATTATGTCAGACTATCCACAAATCCAGTCTTACCAAAAAAACACCAAATGTGTAAAATTAAGCCTATGAATGAAGCATAACTAGACTGGTACTCACCATTCCATTGCTTCATCAAGCCCCGTGCCTTTGGTTGCAGAGGTTTTGAATATCTGCCATTTTCGGTCCTTCAAAGCTGGTAAGCCGAGGGCGTTTGCCATTTCTGTGGGAGTCATGGCCTGTTCCATGTCCTGCTTATTTGCAAACACCACCAAAATGGCTTTCTTCAGCTCTTCTTCCTAAAAGAAAGGGAAATCATGGAAGTTGTTGCAGAGACTTTTACTGAATGTATTCAAGGAGAGAAAACCTGTATAATAAAAAGGAATGTCAGCAGATCTCAGTGATTTTGTTTGCTGATTTCTGTTCTGTAGAAAATTCTTCAGTGAAAGATTGGTGTTTGTTTTCAATTTCAGTATAGTATCTCATAGGAGCAGTTTCAAAACACAGACAGTCTAAATTATGAAACAAGCTGATAGTTGGATTTTAAAAGGCATGTTAAATGAGCTTGCAGGTATTTTGGGGGGCAGGGGAAGTGAGAGAAAGGAAGTGTTGCTCAACTCATCTTGCTTACCCTGCTCTACATATGTTCTTCATAGTAGGATACTAATTACTGTCAGTCCTTCAGGGCCTGATTTTACCATCACTGCAGTACTGAGCAGCTGTCTTGGCAGGCATATCACCACATATGACCACAAGGCTACATGAAATTAACTGCCCAGATAATTTCCTGCAGAGTACTCAGTGCTTTTTCAGTCAGAAGTGCTGCACAGGCTATGCAAAGGGCTGAAGTTTCACAAGTGAAGCTGAGCTTCACTTGATTCACTGAATCAAATTTCACATTCACTCCAAAAAAAAGTTTTAATTTCTCAATTTGTTTTACTGGTAAGGGCTGTCATCCTTGTTTTCTTACCTCTAACATGGCAACAAGCTCTGATTTTGAAGTGCCAATTCTGTCTCGATCGCAGCTGTCCACTACATAAATGACAGCGTCTGTGTTTGAGTAGTAACACCGCCAGTAGGGCCTGCAGAAGGGAGAGAAGTTCCAGTCATGTCATTTGCATGTTAGCAGTTCTTTTTAGCCAGACAATTAAAAACAGATCACTTAGAGGAAGTAAAAACTGTCTCTGGGGTGAAAGGCCACAAGAGGCAAATAGAAAGTATCTTCAAGAGGCTACAAAAATGAACAGACATTACAAATACTCTCCAAGGCAGAACAAAAGAAAAAAAAAAAAACACACAAAAAGAAAAAAAAAAAAAAAAAAAAAAAAAAAAACAAACCCCCCCCCCCCCCCCAAAAAAAACCAAAAAAACCAACAAAACAACAAAAACCCAACACAAAGCAAATAAAAATAAAAAAGCAGCTTGGAAACAGGGAAAGAACAGAAATGCTGGGGACAGATTTATTTGGGAATCAGACTTCAGGACATCAGGTCCTTAACTGAGGGACAGGAAAAAAAAGAAGGTTTGAAGACACAAGCATCTTCATTACAGTCACCAAAGAAGGATTCCAAAGAGGAATCTTAAATGACTAATTAATATAGGCAAGTAATTAACAAGGATCAAAACAAACCACCTTTTTCAGAATTCTGGTACTGAAACTAAAAAGGGAAGGAACCTTTACCTCACTAACTGCACCTTCCTTGCTAGCTAACCATGCTGCACCTTGCTACTGAGCACTGAAAAAGGATCATACAGGAGCACTGATAATGACTCATTACAAAACTTGTGAAGCTTGCTAAAAAATTACCGTCTGTACCTAAACCCAACTTCAATATTCTTAAGAATGCAAAGCGAGGAAGTATCTTTTTGGGTTTTTATCAGAAATGCTACTCACTTGCCTACTACACTAATGAATTTGTTTTTCAAAGCAAAACTGAGTACAAGTGAAAACACTTGGTTTTTTCCAATCTGTAGTGCATCACAGGTTTTGCAAACTGAATTCCATCAGATGAAAATGCTCTTCTGAGAATGGGCTGTTTTTAAAACTTAACCAATTTTCAGAAGTGTCTGCTATGAGAATTCTGAGAACTTGGCACTTTTTAGAGAAAGTTATTTTATTTTAAGAGATCTATTACCTTATGCTTGTCTGTCCTCCCAAGTCCCAAACTTGAAATTTCAGATTCTTGTATGTCACTGTCTCAACATTGAAGCCAATGGCTGTAACAAAGTTAAACAATTTCACTGTAGGTGATTTTCCTGTTTTTCTGAAGAATATCACAACACTTAACTTAAGATTTTCAGACCTGAAAATTCTCAGTAGCTGCATCATGAAGTTCATGCCCTTCCCAAAGTTACCCCAACAAACATGACTCAAAATAATGCAGAAACTTTTCTTCTTCGAACAGTAAAACCACATCGTAAACATATTGTAGAGATTTGTAACAAATGCTATGGTTGTTAAAAATCAACAGAAGTGTGCCTGAAATCACCAAAAGAAACAGAGCAAGGGTTAAAGAACTGGCCTGCTGTGATAACCAGGTACACAACTGCCAGCAAGAGAGCACTAAGGAATGTGTCCTTCGTGTCCACACAAGGTCTGCACTCTGGTAAGAACCACAGCAGAACCAGCTTCACAGCAGAGGACTCAATACTGATGTCTGGAAGATGGCAACAAGGCTGCAGTATCACACATATCATTCCTTTTCCTGCCAGCCCAGAGAAACACAGTGAACAGTGGGCACAGGCTGCTTAGAATTTACGGAGGCTGAAATAAGCAAAAGCCTCAGACAAGAAGATTATGGCCCAGCAAATACCCTGGGGCTTCTAAAAGGGAACAGAGGCCTGATGGAAGTCAGATTCAGGAGGAACACAACAGACATGACAAGGACACACAAGTCAAGCATCCCTTGTCCTTCACGTTACACAGAGCAATCACAGCCAGAACGCTTGGGGACACACACTGGGTGGGTGTGGCTGCATGAATGCCAGAACAGGTGGTGAAATCAGTTACATTTTTCTAAACAAGCATAATGTTCTTCCCTGAAACCTCACAGTGAGTTTTGTTACATTTTCTATAGAATGTAAAGTTAAATAATCTGATTTCTTCTTCTCCATGTTAAACAAAAGTGTTTATATAACCCTCATCAAAAAAAAAGGTATGATTCACTGATACCATCCTATGTACAGCAACAATGATCTCTGGAATTCACATTAACAGCTATATTTGGAAACAAAAGAATTATACAGTCCACAGTTACCATCTACTGAACATTGACCCATCATGAATAGCCTTCCAAATCATGCTAACAATCTTGAGGTCAAATACTTTCTGCATTTTGCAGGGCAGCATAAAACATTCTTTTGTAATACTTTTATCCAAGGGAAGTTCTTAGATGCAACAGTGCAAGGCTCCCACAACATAAGGTCCTCCTGTTTATGAAGGAAGAGTGTGGTAAGTTCAGCTGGCAAAGTTTATGTGTTTGAGCTACAAGCAAATCACAGGCTATGGGCAGATATGCTCCCTGTGGGCAGATCACTTACTCGGAATGGTGGTCACAACTTCTCCAACTTGTAACCTGTAGAGAATGGTTGTTTTTCCTGCCCCATCCAGCCCCAGGATAAGAATCCTCATCTCTCGAGTTCCAAACAAACTGGAAAAGATGGTGGAGAAAAAGCCCCCTACGAAAACCAGAAGAAAAAGACATTTCAACATCAGCCAGCACTATGGAGGATATGCAAAGACAGACACAGCAACCTCATTTCTTACTGGACTACAAGAAGTTTCTTTTCTCCAGTGAAAATAGACAAGTTCAGGTTGTTGCCCAGATGGCTGTGTGCTCAACTACCGTATGTCCTCCTGGTTTATGTTGCCATTTTATGATTTTATGGTAGCTCACTCCAGCAAATCACATTGCAGCACCATCGAGCTTTCTCAGTGTGGTTACAATTTTATTTTTTCCTTTTCTCTCATTTGCCAAAATCTGAGTAATCTTTTTTGCTTATATCAGACTCCACCTTTTCAGGGCCAGAGACTATACAAAGACCAAAAGAAACCTGAAAGAATTCAGCATCAGAAGAGGTTTATGGTCTTCCACAGGACCATCCACTTCTTTTTCTCTTAAAATTAGGTATAAATCAGCAGGTACATATTAAATCACTTCATTACAAACAGCAAAGCTGCACTAAATCAGGTAGATTAACTCTAGAGAAGTCTAGGAGCTGATTTTAAATGTCCTTCTCATTCATTTTTTTCAAAACTGACTTGCCCCAGCATCACATTTATTCTCTAAATGCATGCAAAGAGTATTTGTGGCCAGATTAGTATCTGATTTATGTCTACTACATTTTTAATCATAGAAAGAATACTAATGTTCTAAGCCAGTAACAATTACATTTTTTCCCAATGTTTTTTATAACAAACATATCTAATGTTAAACCATAATGCTGTAAATACACTTAAAGCCTGCAAAAGGTAATGAAACATTCAACAAGCCAGATAAATATATCAGAGACAAATTAAAGAAAATTTGCAACCAAAATCTTACTGAAAGATGTTTTGATAAAAATTATTTCCTATGTTTGCCTGTCTAGGCATCTGTGATGCCTTTCCAGGGAAAGGAGGCAAGCTTATAAGAGGAAGCATGCTTATACTTCAGAAGGAATTCAGACTGGTAACAGGTTGCTTTATTTCTTCTAAGCCCATCCCACCACAGAAGCCATAAACACTACAGACGTGGAAAACAAGGAGAAGGTATAAGGGATCACCAGTTGCCAGTCTGCATAGTGCTGCTCATGGCACGTCTTACTCCCAGACAGGCAAATCACCTTTAGAGAATGGAGCTGGAAAAAGGTATTTCAATAGGAACATTACGAGTAGGAGGTTACCACTGATTGCATGGAGGTCTAAGATTTGAAAACGCTTTCAGTCAGTAACTTTGTCACCAGACACCTGTCACTCCCTCTTTTTATATGCTATTGTGTATGCTTTTCCCACAGTAAAACACTGCTCAAGTATCATCTGCAATAGGACAGGTTCACGTCAATCACTCAACCCTCAGATTCAGGGCCTCTCTTAATATTCCCTCTACTTGATGTCCTAGTCTGCAAGACCTCCTCTCTAATTCACTCCTTGTTAGCAGCCCATTACAGACCCGATTCAGAGTTTAGTTTTGCCAGGTGTCAGGAGTACAGAAGTATGAGGCTATGACCGAACACACCCTCCTGCCGCTGCTCGAACGATTCGCCATCGCAAGGCAGCTCCAACGCGGCCTCCGGGCGCTCCAGCGGTGGCTCCCCAGGAACCGGCCCGCGGGGAGGCCCCGGCCCACGGGCAGGGGGGGCATGGCCCAAGCGCGGCCCTCAGCCTCAGCCTCCCGCC
>VYZT01011752.1:104079-120643 GCA_013400735.1 Pomatostomus ruficeps
CCGGCCTGCCCCGCTCCGCTGCCCTCGCCGCGCTGGCCCTGCCGCCGCCGCCGCCCGGCTCCACGTCGAACGCCGCGGCGAGTAAACAAAGCGCCCCGCGCCCGCCGCCGTTTCGCCACACGGAGCCCGGCAGCGCCCGCGGCGAGGGGGGAACGGTCAGAGAGCGGGACCCTCCCCGCGGCCCTCCAAGACACGCCCGGGCGGGAAGGAGAGCGGGGAGAAAGACTTAGAGGAAAAAAACCCACGGCCCCGGAGCCAGCGCGTGGCGAATCTGCGGCGGCGGGAGCACGCGCCGGGCGGGGCCTGGCGGCCGCACAGGCCCGGACTCTCCCCGCTGGCACCGCTCCCCGCCGGAACCCAGCGCCCCCGGGGCTGCACACGGGACCTGCCCGCCACACAACCACCGTGTGCTCCCCAAAGCGCCGTGCCCACATTACATTCTTGGGATAGGGCTTGGTTTTCTCCGAGAGTGGTGGAGAAACAAGAAAAAGCCCGGTGATGTCAAGAGCCAAAGTCCGGCTGTGTAAAACATCAATAGCAAGCTGCTCCTATGGAATGGCTAACAAACCTCACCAGGCAGCAGCACTGTCATCATCCCTGCATAAAACTGATGTCATCCATGTAATTAGGTTGTGCAGATAAGCAAACATAAAATCATAAAAAATGTGAACTATTATGTAACGAAAACTCAGGGGAAACAATGTACAAGGCACACAGGAACTGGGGCCCAACCTCAGACTGAGTTAAGGGAGAAGTCCAACAGATCTCATGTCAATAATCAATGATTACGCTATTTTTAATACGTTTTTTACAGATGATACAAGGATAGATGAATGTCTCAGAGGAGAACAATCTAACTACAGAACCAACTTACCATTCCCGATTGCTGGCTTTCTCCCCATGCACTTTATTCTGTCTTTATACTTCTGTTGCAGCAAGAAAATCACAGAAACCTTTACTCTCCCAGCCCCAAGAACCAAACCTAGAGCAGTCACTTTCCATGACTTTTATCACTTTCCTCATATAAACTTGTTCAAAGAGAAGCCACTTGTACTTATTTCAGCAGAAAAAAATGCAGGACAAGTGGGAGCAGAAATAAGCAGTTCACAGTGCAAAATAAATATAAAATCCAGTAATCAGTCTGCAGGTGATGAAACCTGAACCCCGTGGTTTCATTAAATCTGTGTGTGAAACACAACACAAAGATGTTTTAGTTTTCTCTGAAAGCATCAACAAATGTACTATCATCACAGCTGCAGCACTTCCTGTTTCCTTGATGTCCTCCATCAGCATTCTTTCTTGCTTGAAATTTTACATTACTCATAACTCAGTTGAAAAGAATCCTTTATTTTTTATGTCAAGTTGGGAGCAGTAGGAAAAAATACACAAAACTCATCCACACGGATAAAAAAAAGGTAACAAAATAATTTTGACAGTATTTAGAAAATGTTTGATTTATAAAATGCAATGATCCAGAAGGCCTGCCCTAGTACCTTGCTTCACTGGGCAAGCAGCATGTTTCAGAGTCTTTTAGGTCCTTGATATCCTTAGGAGACCACGGATACGTCTAACAAGAGCTTGAATAAAGGTGTATCGTGAGCGAACCTTGGAATATAAACCTTCAATGTCCAGAAGCTTCTTCTGCAGAGATTCACCAAAGCTGTTCGTGGCTTCCATCTGAAGCTAAGAAACAGAGATTTGATGCAGTCATCAATACCAGATCTTCTCTTCCTGAAATGCCATCTTATAATCCACTGCTTGTCAACCCCTTTAGTATGATTTATTCTCTGAACTGCTTTCCAAATAACGGGTTTTTCTGACTTCTCTAGTAACTACTACTTGCATTCTTCCCTTGAGTTTTTCTCTCTAAATTATATAATGGATTGACTTTCTTCAGAGGTTTTTGAGAGACTCAGCACATTTACAGATTATCCCAATATTACCATTTTATCACCTCTCTGAGTTTTAGGAATTGAATTCCTGTTTTAGGAATTATCAGTTGTAATTCAGCTTCTTCACTTACAGTCATACAAACACGTCTTCCAATTAAAATTTTCCTAGTCCTTTAAGGGCTTTTTAGAGAGTCCATATGCACCAACAACATTTTTTCATTAATACACAAGTAAAGAGTCACTGAATTAACTACATTCTAAGTATTTTACCAAGATGATACTGTACATGTTACTTCTGAACAAATGAAATAAATGACAGATGCCTCATCACAAGACACACAGCAACTTTTCTTACAGTTCTAGATCGTATAAAGGTACTTGAGACTGCAATTTTTAAGAACAGGGGGGTTTTTTTCCGCACAGGCATAGAAATGTCAGTGAGATTTATTAACAAATATCTTTTATTTCCTGTCACCTCTGGATCAAATTTACACAAACTATTAAACTGCTGTGTAAGTGGAAATTATTTCTATTCTAGCATTCACATTTTATAGTCTCCACAGTTCCTGTTACCGTTTTGATCTCATTTCCCTATAGCCTAGCTGAAGCTGACCTGTAGTGAACAGTTGGAGGACCACAGAATATTGGGAAACTTGCCCTCATATTGCGGGTCTTTCAAGGATAACCGGTGTTTTCAGAAGGCTATTACTAAAAAAACACCGTTTGACTCGTTGGTAAGAGCAAAAAGAATAATTACTCTATTTTGTAAGTATAGCTCATTTTTTACTTAACTCTTCATATTAAGATTCAAAGATACGTGCATAGCAGTGCAAGTGCCACCTGTTTCACAATATTTTCCAAAACAATTTTGTAATGCTTCGCTAATCCTAAATTAAGCCATTTGCCGTTGGTGTTCCTGCAGGTTGTTCAGAAGTGGGAAAACAACAATCAGACTGCTCCCCATAGCTGCATGGCAGCCAGGAGCATTCTGCGACCTGCAGCACTGTCACATCTCACCTGTTCTATATCATGCTGGCTCACTCGATTCAGTCCACTACCAAAATCCAAGCTTGGCTCTGAACCAAAGGAATCTAGCAACAGAAAATGAGATGTTAAAATCATGTTGGCTGCTCTACACTATCTCTCTATCAAGTCATATAGCAAATTTAAAACACTGTTCCAATTTGATCCAAAAGTAAACTTATGCATTAGTAATTACACTAACTTTTTGGCTTAAATGATTTAGAGATAATACATAAAGAGTGACTCATGAGTCATAAGTAATGTTAATCACACAACATGGCACTTCAAGCAAAAGACTCTTCCGCAAATCTCTTCTCCCTGATTTCCTTCCATTTCTTTCTTTTTTTTAAAAACAAAATTCAACAAACTTAAAAACTTCTGGTGAATCAATGGTGCCCATAATTCTAAACATACTCTTAAAACCACCAATATTAACGTTATTTCTTAATTTCATCTTAGATTATTATATTGAAATATTTTCCTATAAACTACTTTGAATCGCTTATGTGATTATATTAGCTGAACTTCACTTAGTTTGAAAAGCAGAAATAAAAAAAAAGTTACTTTAACTTTCCTTTGGAGGTTATGTGTAATACATAAAACCCAAAAGTCTGTGAGTAAACAGTATCGGTATTGCCAATTCTACAGTGGAATATCCAAAGGTACGCCAAATCCAAACAAAATCTCTTTTATTAAATATAAAAGGCAAGATATTAATAGCAGCAAATCAGTTTTAATGCTAACCATCAGAAGTTACTCAAAGGCATTTTGATGTTTGATAAATTTTACCTTGCAGCCTTCCTTTCTTAAATGACATCCTAGAGGACAGCAGTGGGTCTTGGGAGTCAGTGGGTGTGCAGTGCAGCAGGTAGTGTTCCAGATGGCGCCAAAGAATGAAGAGACATATTTCTATAATATCTGCAGGCACATCTCAGTGAAGGACTCCAATTTGGTTGTCTTTGGATTGTACACTTACTGTGTGAGCATATTTACACACTTGGAAGCAGCTGAAGATGTCAGCTCAACTACCTGTCACCTCCTCCACTGCCAAGGGCCCGTCATGGATCGCTCACCCTCACTGTCCTCATCACCTCGCAGAGCCTTAGTCCAGCCCTCAGGAAGACAGCACAGCATGGAGTGCCCATGTCATTTGTAATGGTACCTCAGCTGCAGACAGGGAATTAAAGCTGAGATTAAAAAGCTGGATATGGCAGTAATATCTTTGCTGACAACAGCTAAGTGTGCAAGAGCACATCCTTCCCAAGAGAGGTTGCAGAGGAAAATTCTGATCTGTTGAAGACAATTCTTTTGTGCATGACTGGTTATTTCCATAGAATTACTGGTGTTTATGAGATTTAGGTTTATGCAAGGTTGACTATAAGACTAGAAATTTCTCTTATGATAGGCACATCAAAACTTTTTTTCAAAGTATTTCCTCCACCACACTTGGACATATGTGAATGTTTAGGGGGACTTGATACTAAATTGAAGAGCTGGGCTGTAACAATTCCTTTACTACCATGTTGCAGAAAGTCCTAGCTGGGTCTCAAAACGGGAATTACTAATTTGAAAATACTTACATTCTGGCAATAGCACAGCAATACCCTCCTAAGTTAATTATCAGTATTTCAAATTTACTTTTTGCAAAAAAAAATTTGTTCAAAGTGGTCAGAAATCCAGGTTAAAAAACCCTGTTTCTATCTCTCTGCTTTTCTGGAGCATCACCTTGAAGGTCATTTCAATTTTGAAAGGATACAGGAACAGAGGGAGAGCAGCTTGGCTCGGTTATTTATTAGCTTCACCAGGCGCCGCCTTGCCAATATGTATTTTTGGGAAGTGGAAATCTTGTCAACCCCAGCTGGCATAACCGACTGACACAACTGTGACAGGAAGAGAAAAAACAAAGACTGCAGCAAATCAGAGAACATCAAGACAAATAAGCAAATATGATTACTTGTTAATATCTAGAACAATCTTGTGAGCTACTCTTTCTTTAAAACTTTGCTCTCTATTTTGAATTTGCATAATCTTGCTGACCAAAAAATGGAAAAATGAAACATATTCCCAAGTAACTATAATGAAAATCACAACTTTTACAAAGTTAAGCTAAATATTTTCCCTAAAGTTTTAGATCACTCATTCTATGGACCCATTCACCAACAGTAGAAAAGAATATGCACAAGAAGTGAAACTACTTGCTGATCTAAGATGCTCTGGAGGTTTTGTTACAGCTATGTTCAAGTTACTACAGCACAGAAACTACAGAGTCAGAAGAAAAATTACCTCTTTTATTTCATCTGGAGGCAGTTGCTCCACATTCTGCAGTTTGTTAACGCTCTGACGATGGCTATCATAGTAACTGAAGAAATCGTTAGTGCTCTGTTTCAGCAGGTAGACAATAATGCCCAGGCCAGGCAAGTGCCAATAAGGGACCACTGGTGCTTGTGTATCTACACAAGATGTGGAAAATAAAAAACAAAACTAAAAAACCCCAAGAAGTCAATAAGGTATGCTGTCTGTCAGTAAAGTAGTGAAAGATGTGAAAGCACTGGCAAGTATATTTTGCGCTTGTGTCAGAAGTAACATATATGACAGTCTAGGCAGAAAGTTCTGTGGCTGCAATACTAAAAAGCAGCTTAGTGCAGTACTGAGTATAACATGTGAAATATAACTAGATTAGAAGACTTACTATTTACATGTTTTAGCCATTCAACTGCATAATAACAGAGCGTAAACTCTTGCCATGTATTGTAATAGATTTCCAGTCAGCATCAAAACAGATCTTACATGTCATAAATGAGGTTCTAGTTTAAAATAATGTAATCCAGCACAGATGCTAAAAAAATCTTGACCTTCCCCTGTCTTGGGCTTCTTATTAACATACACACTTTTCTTTACTGACATATATATTTCTGAGGCTGTGAATGAAGTGAATGAAAAAAGTATTTGTTTCTTTTAACTAGGATTAGTTTCCTGATTTGCCTTAGGGCAAGGTTGAACAAGCACGGATTCCAGAATGAGACAATAAGCAGCTACAGTATTGGCATGAAGTGACTTAAAGTGTATGTGAAACTACAGCCTCTGGTTCATTATTTTGTGGTAGCCCAAATGTCACACCATTCAGTCTCATAAAACAGCGAGTCAGAAATCTCACCCTGCCGAGGCCCATCTCGGTTTGTTGACTCTGACAGGCTAGGAGTAAACAGACAAACAGTGTGCTGGAAACCGGGAGCGCTTTGCAACATCAGTGACTCACAGTATTCCATCACATTTGCACAGATCTGCCAACAAAGGGAAAAAAAAATTCCAGCATGTCAATTACAGCATCTACAGGCTTCGGAGCATTAAATTTTACATGGAAAAATGTCAGTGAACAATATGCTTTGCTCCTCTCTTCTCACCAGAATGTGATGATTCTATTTTCTCATCAGTTACAGACTCTCTTCTACTTCAAGTCTAGGACTTTCAACTTTGCCACTTTCCCAAACTTGCTAGCTAAGATTTTTGAACAATTTTAAGTCCACTTTGGCTCTAACTTAGTGTTAGCCATTGCCCTGTATACCCAGCTTTCATTTTGAAATTTTCTGATCAATTTAAGGCTTCAAATTCACAGAGTTTGTACCCAAACCAGTAAAGGTTTCTAATGCAAATGTAAGTAAACACATTTTCAAGGATTACTTTAAATAAAAAGTGGAATCCTATACCACACTAAAACCACTGTAGAGCATTATCACTAGCATATGAAATTATGATAACTAAACAAATCTGCACAGCAGGTAAAATGTTGAGACTGAAGGCTCTAGCATCTTGTGTCCTTACTTGTTGCATGGACAACTCAATTTCATCCCTCTTGTTCACTCTGTCTCCCGCTGCGTTATCGTCTTGCAGCTTGAACTGACGAAGTCTGTCTGACCCTCCAAACCGACTTAGAAGTCCTAAGCACTGGCGCTGCCATAAGAAATTATCATTTTAATTAGCATCTCAACAAATGAAGTGTGATTCTTTTCACTTACACGATGCACGTCCCTTATTAAGACAGTATTAAGAAAGCAATGCGGATAAAACTTTTAGCACTTCGTAAACAAAATTGAGATTTTTAGTGTTTTAACCTACCTTGATTTAATTTAGAAATAAATGGCACCCTAAAACACTGCCAATGAGAAATGACTGCAATTCACAAGTGCACAACTTTGTCTTATGTCTCTTGCAGACTATTATATGGACTATTATCAATGACAGTTTAGTTTTACCTATTCCTACACCTAAAACACCTTTACCTATATAGACAAACAAAATCTGAAGTTAAATCCCGTAAAAGTAGAGTACAAAAACTAATTCAGGAAAGAAATAAACCACTAGCATGTCTGATACACCAAACTGTTGAGCTGGAGACATGCTTGTGGCCAAAGTGGTAACAGTATTTCTGCATTACTTCACAAGCTTTGGTGCCGACTTCAAATTTTTCATTTCATGTAAGAGGAACCCTAAGGCAGGAAGGGAAACAAAGTCCCTGATGTAAGCCTGATGTTGCCAAATGTTATCTTTTCTACTGGACCGGGAAGTTTTGGGGAGACACCAAAAAACAGATCACCAAAACCCCATCCCGCTCCCACAAAAAAACTCAAACTACCACACATTCTCCTTGATGCTGGAAAACATCTCTTTCCTAACTGCTACTATTCCGAGTAAAAAAACACATCCAGGTAGCCAATTCTAAAAGGACAAGGGTTAAATATACGACTTTATTACCTGAAATCGCCCTATGTGTCCTTGGAGCTCCATCTGTGTCCCTTCATTAACATCCATGTCCAGCTCATTTAACACTCCTAATTAAAAATACAGTCATTAAATAACAGTTTGTTTGGGGTTTTTTTAACAGACTTATGCAGTATATACCTTTAAATACAAGCATTGATCAGAAATGTTTCAGCCAAACATATGACTTGTATTTTGCATATTTTTTGAGCAAAACATTCAGATACCAATGAATGCAGCTACTAGGAGATGCATGAGAGCATGTAGCTTCCTGTTGTGGTAAGGAATCAAACAGGAGCAAGGGGGAAGGGAGGCTGAAGTGGAAATTGCAGCTGTTGTGCAAAGCTCTGTATACTGTAAGCAAAGAAGCACTTGGGCTTAACCTACAGCTGTGCACTCCTTTCTATTGTAGTCAGACGTCTCTCCTGAACAAAGAAAGCCATTAAATCAAAATAGAGAAGTTATTTTGAACTGGTAAGCATGCAGAAGAAATCACTATATCCATCACAATAATTATTAGCCCTTTGTGAAGGTAAGTCACACAAGAGAAATGCCACTATGTTAATCTGCAGTGCTTCCCCCCAAGGAAGTTTTATTTTTTAAATAAATAAAAACAAAGAAGACATTTTTAAAAATACGTGTATGCCAACAATTTTCTATCTTAATTTCCTCAGTTACAGAACTTATTAAATAAAAGTTCTTTTTGAAGATACCACAGATACTCTGAGCACTTCTATTTGCAAGCCACCTCTAAGACTAAAGTACTTAGTGTGAGGTAGCATGATGAAAAGAAAATGGAAAGCCAAATACATATGGGTAAGAGCACTATGTCTACTGCAAATCCAGCATATTTACTTCAAGAACAATTATGTAAGATTCCTTTATTTTTCCCAGAGCTGTACATGTCAAAAAATTCCATATTGTCACAGATATTCTCTTCTGTCTTACTGTTTCTTTACAGAAAACAGGCTTTGTTTTCTGTAAAGAAACAGTAAGACAGAAGAGAATATCTGTGACATGCAGCCCCATCTGCATGAATCTCAGGAATATCTGCCTGAGATTCATGCAGATGGGGCTGAGACTTCAAAACTGCAGTTCCTACCAGGCAAAGCTGCCTTGCTGATGATTCCTGTCAGGGAGGCCAGTTCCTGGAGAGATCCAACACTTACATCTTGACACCTCAGGATTGCCTGGATAGTATCTGAATGGGAAATTAGAAACTGCAAAACCTGTACCACAAGAAAAAAAAAAAAAAGAGAAAATATTAATTACTCAAAATTTAATGGTGAGCAGAGAGGAAGCAATGCTTTTGAAGAATTTTAAAAAACCTCCTGTACCAATGAGGATGGGATTCTAAAAAAAACCAACTTACTATCAGAGCAAAGGCACCTATAATTTCTTTGAATAAGCAATAGCAGTGACACTCTAGCATCTTTTGGAACTTACCTGTCCTGCTGCTTGCAAATGTTGTGCCATGCTGGATGTGAGGATCACTTGGCACAGCTGAAGAGCTGGAAGAAGAATCTGGTGATAACGTTCCACTGGAGCAGGAATGAAGACTGGGGGATCTCTCATTGCATACATTCTTGGGAGGTTTAAAAAGAAATGAGAAGAGAAGAAGGTAAAGAGTGGAAGAAGAGTGAAGTCCACTAGTGAGGCAGAGCCTCAGCCTACAATCACCCTTAATGTAGAAAAACATTCAAATTTCAGTAAGAGATCTGGACTTGAACTGAGTTTATATTGAAAAAGCAACACAGTTATGATACACAGCTGCTGCCAGACAGCAGGGAAAATGACTTCTTTGTATTATATTACACTAAACCAGATTACTTTGTTGCAAAAATATGATACGTGCTTACTGATATATAAGACTAAGTACTCTCAAATATTTTAGGAAGAGTTGTGCTTAATTCTAAAGCAAGTGTTAAATACAGCCCTCTACAAATGTCCTGTAGGTTTTATACAATCTTATACGTCTATTTGGAACTTGTAAATAGTATACCTTGTCTAAGTCTCAGATTTTTCCAAAGTGTTTGAACTCCCAGTGTGTCACTAAGAACTGTATGTTTAAAACAGGGACCAAGGCTTGAAATCAACCCAGGTAATTTCTTCTAAATATGAAAAGTCCTCTGAGATCCTCTCAAACACCTCACAATGACCAACATGGCAACACATCAAGAAACATGCCAAGCAATATATAACTGTGAATATTTCTCTTTTTAAACACATCATAAAGTATTTCTGAAATAGCATTTAATTCACTGCTCTCGCAATGCTTTATGGGGGAGGACAAACTCTGCATTTCATCAACCGCAAAGCCCCCAAAATAAGTTTACAGTGTAAGCTGTTTTTCAAACATTACAGTATAAATTATTTAATAATACATTATTCATTTCTGAGATATCAAATATATTTTTATGTAGTCTAATTAATTAGCATGCAAATGCAACCTCACACCCACTTACCTGAAATTTTTCTCTCAATGAAAGGTAGCTTTAACCTGAACTGATAGGTTTAAGAAACACACACAGAAAGAATAAACCCACAAACCATTACTCAAAAAACATGAAGCTATAAAAAGATGTGATATGCCTCCACGAAGACTGTATTTTGGTTTCACCATCAGCCAGGGAACCAACACTTACCCCTGATGGTCCGTTTCAGGTCGCATGTCATACACTTGGCACTGTGCCAGCCGCACAATCACTCCAGATCGCAGCAGCTCTAAGGCACCTTGCTGACTTTTAGCTACACGAGTGAGGAATGCCTACACAAGAGTAGAGAAGGTTAAGTTTTGGAGATACACAATGAGGCCTATAATGTCTACTTTCTCTCTTGATTTTAGTGTCATTTCAAACATATTATTTTAGTCAAATATCCTTAAGGAATATCTTCAGTGCAAGTACCTCAGTGTGCAGCTGCAGTGCACAATCAAAGTGCACAATCAAAGTGCACAAACAAACCTTAGTTCAGGGTCCCCCCTCAGAGGCACCACCTCGAGCTCTTATTCTGTTGCTACACCATGATTAAATCATTTTAAGGATCCAGGGGTCTGAGACTGCCCTGGGAAATTTGGGGTCAAACCAGCAAGGAAACCTGGTCTGACTGTGTCATTGTGGTGAAGGTAGTGAGTCAAGTGGGGCACCCATCGGTCACTGCAGCCGCTCGCTGCCATGGGGCTTTGGTCCCAGCAGTTAAAATCTCAGAGTGAGACTCCAATCTGTGAGTGTGACTGCCAGAGCGCTCCTGAATGGCCACACAGGAAAGTTGCCTTAACAATACCTCTGAGTACAATCACTGCAAAGCATAGACAAACAACTTTTACTAAAGGATAAGACTGAAAAATAAACACCGTAACACAGAATAATTTCTAAAGTACTGCTACCATTTTGGACTCATAGGTGTACAACGCCTTGAGCAAAGGGGGCTGAGGTGTGAGCAAGCTCTGAAGAGCCAAATCATCGTCTGCTAGGCTATCCACAAGCACCTTCAGGTAGCCACTGTTGGAGAGATACAACAGCCACTGCTGCTGCTTGTCTACTGAAACAATGTGATCGAGTAAAGCCAATGCCAGCATCTGGGATGAAGGAAGAAAAAAAAGAGAAAAGATAAAATCAAAACAGAATTAAATCAATGAGATTTTTTTAAATATTAAATGCTAAGCAGTTTCTTCTAACAGCTTTTTATAAGCAGAATGCATTTCTTCACTACAATTGCAATCACTTACATGAAAAATACTTTAAGATTTCTTGACACGAGTATAGTATGAGCCAATTACCTTTCCTCTACTACTCTTTTAAAAAACATTCCAGATATTGTTGACCAATAGCTAAGCCAAAATATTTTAATGAAGTATTGCCTCAAGCATGATTACTATTTAAAACTAGTTTGCCTTCTGACTAGATTCTCAGCTACTGGCTACTATCAAAAATTACTTTGTCATGAAGTCACAGCTTCCCAAGTGAGTAAATAAACTGGGAAGTCCATGACTTAAAAACACTAACAAATAACTGTCACAGAGGTCTCTGCCTACATCATTTGCAGCAGATAATGCAAAGCTTTCTACCCTTATTTTTAAACAATAGGACACATAGCCTTGTTGAGAAAAAAATTAATATGCATGTATGGCTGTACTTTCAACAGCTTGAAGGATGAGTGGGAGGACAGAAATATGAAACAAATCAAGTATCTATAAAAATGTTCTAGTTCTACCTCATGAAACTTCCCATCTCTGCACAGAAGAAAGATGTTCTTTAAAACAAACAGAACAGTAATTTCAAAAGAATAGATTCATTTACCCGGCCTATCTCATGGCCATCACAAGCATCACGACAGACCACCTCCATCAGAGCTGCCCCATAATTCTCAATAGTTGCCATGTTTTCCCGTTGCAATTTACTAAACACATCTTCAGGAGCTGTCAAATGTTCCCACATAGTTTTTTTAGCTGTAAAAAGCAAATAAAATAAAAAATGAAAAAATTCAAAGATAGGCAACTTAGCATTAGCTCAGTTACAGCTGATGCTACACCCTTCAGGGCATTCTCTCTACACCTTGCAACAGAAACGCCCCAAACAATAATCAAGAGTTTTTAAATGAACTGTAAATGTTCTACAAATCCACCCTTCCCTGAATATCACACAGACCAGCCAGAGCAAAAAGTATGTGCCTGTGTACATACACCACACTTGTAAACAGTCTGCTTAAAATAATTCAAAGGTTCAGTACCTGTTACATAGAAAAACTAATGGGCCTAAAACTGGAAGTGTTCAAGGTCAGGTTGGATAAGGCTTTGAGCAACCTGGTCTGGTGTTCCTGCCCATGGCAGGGGCTTAGAAGGAAATAATTTTAAAGGTCCCCTCAAACCCAAACCATCCTATGATTCTGTCAAGCTTCACTGGGACCAAAGCTCTCAGTTTGAGGTAAGTAAACAAGGTGACTTAAATGGGAGAGAATGAAACCAAAGTCAGTAATAAACTACAAAAGGGTCATAACAAATTCAGAGGCTTTTAATTTTTTTTACTACTGTAGTGCAAAACACACACCAAGTACGAGTCTGCATGCAGGTACTAGCCCCAAGTTTTTTTTTTTTCAATCTTTGTCTGAGCTCTAAGATTAAATAATTATTAGAAACACTAACAATGCAAGTATTTAAGCCATTCACAGAGAGAATGTGATATATTCCATAAGCACTCTCAGACAAATAGCAAGTCTGGTTGGTTTATTTTTTTGCTTATTTTTTGGTGAGGGGGTGGTGGTGGTGTGTGCATGAGGCTTTTTTGTTTGTTTAGCCCCTAGGGGGATCTTCAGACAAAGGAAGAGAAAGGGTATGAAGCAATCCTTGGAGTTTGTTTTGAGGTTTTTTGTGTAGTTGGTGTTTTGCCTTTCTTTTTTGCTTTGAAATTTTTTTGCTTTGTTTTGTTGTTTTGGGGTTTTTTTTAATAGGATCACTGTGGTATGAGTGTACATAAAGATGTGAAGGCAATATATTTCTAGTGCTGGACCTACTTGAGAGCAGTTAAATACAAGTAATCTCCAGTCCTTTGACAGTCTTGTAGCTATGATGCATAGCTTTAAATGGACACAAATGAAGTATCCTCTTCAGTGGCAGGGGTCAGAAATTTAATATTCTCATCCAGAACAATATATTTTGAATGCATATGTAGCTAGACATGTCAGAATATAAAGATAAGCATTGTTTAGCATAAGCAATTAATTTCAGAGGTTCTTGGAGCATGATGTTTTCCATCTATTTCCAGAAGACAACTCAGCATGCAGAAACTGTACCATCCAGGGTTTCGTAACAGCTTATTTTTTGCTCTTTTCCAAATACAGTTGGACCATACCTGCTTCTAAAGTGTCTGGTTCATCTGGTCTCTGGGCAATCTGCAAATAATAAAGCAGTGATCCATAAAGGTGCGTCCTCACTCTCTGGAAGCCACCACCTGTTAAAATGAAACATTCGCAGTTAAAACCAGACAAACGTAAATTCCGTAACACCATCTTCCACTGGCACTTAATTTAACTTTCCTATGGTAGTGCTGGCAGAAATAAATAAAACAACTAGATTCCTCAAGGTGAAGCTCTACTGTTTGCATGAAAGAGTATTTATGAGTAAATTCAGCAAGTTTATGCTGTTACAAAAAAATGACAATATGAAATTCTCTTTACAGTCATTTACATCTCTTGTTTGTTGTTCAGATTTTTTTCAAAGAAGTGTTTGCTAATTTTTTTTGTTAGTAACATCACTTGCATCTATACTAATTATGTAAGATCCATCTAACTGACTGTGACAAAAATCTTCACTGCAGAAACAGAAAGCAGCTCAGCTCATCTTTTTAACTCTTGGCAGTTGGAATTCACACACACACCCTGGAAAAGTCAACACACCTGTTTTCAAAATGAAATCCAGCAGCTTTTTTAAGATGATGTGGAGGGAGGAGTCACCAATGGAAGCAAAACCCATGGATATGCTCTCAGAGCCAGGTGATGAGGTAAAAGAACCATCCAGCATCAAGACATATTGGGACTGTCCTGCCATAGGGAGTGCAAGTGGCTGTTTCTGCTCTGTTTTCACAGACTGGCTCAGGTGGGCAGTCAGGGTGAACACAGCCCCTGCCACCACTGGCATCAACTCCTGAGCTGCATCATCATCAAGGATCTTAATACAGAAGAAAAAAGAAAAAAAAAGGCAAAAGAAAAAGATGTTTAGAGGTGTCTGATTTCGTGAGTTACTAATTTAGCCTCTCGCAGCTATTTAATTTATATATGCATAAGGATTTCATTAACATGACACTATTTTAAACACATCAAAATCAGAAATGTCAGAAACTTGTTCAAAAACCAGAGTTGAACACATTTTAACTGAGAAGACCATTAGCCTTCTGTTTTTTATTTACACAAATCACAGGCAGGCTGATAATCAAATCTGGATGTCAGAAAGGGAAGAAATGTGTTGACATTTCAGATGCTTTATTAGTAGAATATCTGAACCTGAGCTAGGGAAAGAACAACTGACACCTTCTTTGCTTTACAGCTATTGAGGAAAACTATTATCATTAAAAATGTGAAGGTACAACTTAGAAAATTCAAAGGGTTAACCATTCAAGAATCATTAAGACAACGTGGAAAAACACCAACAAGAAGTTTGCATGTACTAATTTGTTCGCTCTATTACTTGAAAGATAAATCTGGTATCTTTATCACTAACACTCAAGAAGCTTTCCTTTTAAGCAATACAGTAATTTTGTACAGTAGTTCAATCATTTTTAATAGACAGTAAAAATTAAGACTCTGAAATCTCCTCTCTGTAAAGATTTTGGGAAAGAAACTTCTTCAGCTAATGAAGGCGTTCCTTGTTTCCTGTTTTTTATAATTTTGTTCACATAAAAAACAAAAATAGCACTCCATTAAAAAATAGGTAACTTTTAGGTAACTCTTAGGTAACTCCTACAGGAAAAAAAGAATGGAAATAACAAAAACAAAACACAAAAAGGTAATGCTTTCCTTGGAAAGATATAACATTTTCATATATATTTCTCAAAACAAAACTCTTAATCAGAACTACAAACCACATAACTCTCACTATAAAGCAAATACATAATAATGCCCCAGCAGCCTAAACAATGCATGGATCTTTCATTAAATTTTGCCTTTAACAATGGCTGGGTCAGTAAGTACCTGTTTAGTCCGTCTCAAAAATTATTACTATAAGTCGGCAGTAAAACACCTAGACTTTTAAGGCAAACTCTCACACCTCCAAAAGCTCTTTTAATTGTAAAATCTTTAATTTTTCTACTACAAAGCTTCATTCAACTCCTTCATTTTTAAAAGCAGCAGTAGGATTTGCAGTGAGTCGTGCAAATGCAATAAATTAGCAAATGCAGTAGTTTGCCTTCAGCCTTCACTAAGTTCTTCTTTGTTTCTCATCAAAACAGGCTGTTTCTTTTTCACACACTTTTTCCAGACTACCACCACACTGGATTATACTGAAATGTCTTTGAAATCTGTCAATATATGGTTCACAGTTCAACTGTAGCTATGCAAGAATACAGAGTATCCCCTCTGTCCAGACTGCACTCAACTTCAGCATAGCAGCAATCAGAAAACTAAAAAGAATACTAAAGGCAGACAAAATCTTTTTGGCTTATGATCAAAATTGCAGCACTTTCACATAAAAAGATGCAGCAACAAAGTTCAAGGAGAAGGTTGATTTCCAGCAGAGCACTACCTTGTCATGCACATCCTGCAAGAGATCCCGGATGATCAGCTGCCTGTCATCAGCCTGTATGAGATCCTGGGGGCAGGCCGTGAGGATGATTTCCACCAGCTGTCTCCATGACTCCAGAGCATGCCTCTTGGCATGGAGGCACTGTAGCAGCTTGTTCCGCTCCACCACATACTGCAGGATAGTGTTGATCTCCTGAACACCCACGACAAAGAAACTCAGTTACCGTGCGCTAAAATAAATTCATTGCAAAGGCAGACTTTAAGATGACAATTTTATCTATTAGTAATAATCTTCAGAAGAAAATGTTAAGTCTTCAGCTTATTAGAAACAAGCTGCTATTACGACTTTAACAAGGTAGCCCATTCCATATCTGAGCTGCTTTTCACAGGGCCTTTCACCATGAATGTCTCAATCTCATAGGAAAAAAAACTGACCAGGAAAATTCTTTTCTAGTACTTTAAAATCAAAACAAAAACAACGATGAAAAAATCTGTTTGTGCCTTTTCTTCCTATTTAGTCTGAGTAATTTCTCCTTTATCCTTTGCATCCATTTAACCAATTTCAACTAAATTTAAAAGATGGCAGGAAACTCAGAAAATAATTAAGCTCCAATTTTACTGAAACTACATCTGTGTAGAAGAAAGGAGAAATAAATTGGCATCCC
>VYZT01011753.1:0-59318 GCA_013400735.1 Pomatostomus ruficeps
TGATGTGCAGGAGAATGGGGTTTTTAAATTCCAAGTGTGATCTCCCTGTGCAGGAGAAATTCCCGTGGAATTCCTTGGATATATATATATCTCCAAGGAATATATATATATCCAGGGCATCCACGGGATATATATATATATATAATATATATCCCGTGGATGCCCTGGATATACTGTACCTGTTATGCACCAAGTGACTTTATTTTTGGGATGAAATGACTTTGGACTTTGAAGAATAAAGTTGGAATAGGGGTTAGAATTTAATTTTTCACTAGGCAGAGTCCAGCACTGGTTTATTGTTTATTTTAGGACATTTACAGGCTCAGGAGCTCATTCTTCTCCAGATCTTCACCTCTTGGACATTCTGCAAACAGTTTTACTTATTCAAAATCATGTTTAATGAATGTCTTTTGAAATGTTGGCTGAAACTTTAAACAGAGTCACGTATTAAGACTGCAGGTTGATTTCTTTCTTTTTGGTTGTTTTGTGGCTTTTGTTTGTTTAAGTTGGTTTGTGTTCTGTTTGTTTGGGTTTTCTTTTTTTGATTTTTTTTTAATTGTGGCCTTGTGTTTACCCGATGTGTTTCTGCTTCGGTTCTGTTTCCCAAGGATAAAAGTGGCCTTTGAGGCCTCCCATAAAGCAACACTTTAGATGCCCTAAACAAAAACTTGTGTAAAGCCAAGTTCTTCTGGACGCCAGGTCAATAATATCAGGCTGTGGCTGCCACATTTTGTTCCAGAATTTTCCATACTCTGCTTTAGTCCAGGCACTCATCACCCCTGTGTATTTTCTTTATCAATAAATAAGTGTACAGCAGCAATCCACCTCCAAAGCGCTGTCACTTCATGAGTTGATTCATTAAAACCATCACCATATCGGTATTCATTCTCTCTACATGAAATCTTTGAAAGAAAATATCATTTTTTTCCTAAGTTCAGTGTGGTTTATGTGCTTTATAATCCATAAGTAACATTTATCTGAGAAAAGCTCACATTTAGTTACCAGTTCATCATCAATATCTTGATTATTAGAGCTATTTTTGGTGTTCTGGGATGAAAAGCAGAGTTACCCATTTCTCCAGGGATTTGGCTGCTCCCCCTAACCTCCACCAGCTTTATTTTTTCTTTAGGTGTGTAATACATGGAAACATTTCAGAAGCGTTTCTGATAAAATGTCCTGGAGGTTGAGACTGATGGAATCTGTGCTGCTGCTTTCAGAGAAGTCTCGCTATAAAAGGAGTTTAATTTGTATAAAAATTCTGAAAACCATCAAGGGTTTTATAGCAGTGTGCAACCTTTTAGTGTCAGGGCAGTAATCAACTAAAATAATGGAATTTTGTTTAATAAGAAGAAATGTTCAAGCCTGTGACCCAGCACCTTGGCTGGTCTTTATTTAGGACTGACACCTTCCTCAGATTCCAAGGAAGGGAATTTTTCTGCGATTGCTGATAGGTGGGAATACACCCACTTAACCTTCTGTATCGCTGTGCAGGGTCTTGTTTTAAAGTGTTTGCAGTGAGATTTTGCAGCTCAGGGACAGCTTGTGCTTCACTTGAAAAGGAAAATAAATTCCTCAGCACCAAAAGCTCCCATTGGAGAAGCTTCCCTGAGATCCAACCAGCTCAATTCCATTTTTTATCCCCTCAAATGTTTAAATTCTCTGTTCTCAATATTAAAAATTTAGCATTGGGTTGGCATTGTTAGCTCAACCCAACACAACAGAGATATTTTAGAGAGAAGAGATTTGCTTCAGGCTCAGGTGCTCAGCACAATAAATTGGGAATTTCTTGGCCTGGGTCACTTCCCTGGTGTCCCTCAGAGAACTGAAAAACGAAGTGCCACAATCCCACAAAGGTTTGGAGTTACTGAGGAGCTGCACTTTGTAAAATCAGAGTTTTGTAGCTGTTCGTGGGGTGGGCTTGAGGGTGACACAAAAATTCAGGAAGGAGAAGCTGCTGAGGGACATGAGCTTTTCAGAAAATGCTCCCGCCTGTGTTTTAGGGTATTTTTAAGTTTTCAGAAAATGCTCCCTCCTGTGTTTTAGGGTATTTTTAAGTTTTCAGAAGATGCTCCCTCCTGTGTTTTAGGGTATTTTTAAGTTTTCAGAAAATGCTCCCACCTGTGTTTTAGGGTCTTTTTGTCATTTTGTGAGGACTGCTGGAAATGCAGAAATTGCCTTTTAATCTCCATTCCCGAGTTACTCAACTCCTGTGTCCTAATGGATCCAAAACCTGAGGGTTTGTGCTCACTCCTGCTAAAGGATTCTAATTTAACTAGAGTTTGAAATAGCTAAGAACCAGCAATAAACCAAACCAATAAATGAACCCTGCTAGCAAAGGCAGAAAACTGTGGGGAACCATGTGGAAGAAAAGCACAAAATTTAAGAATTTAAATGCTCCTGATAGTTTCTCTAAGGTGCCTCAATTTTATTGTGATAGAAACAACCAGGGAGATAAATTCTGTGAGGAGACAGGGCAGTGCTGTGCTTTTTATAGCAAATTTGATATTTGCAGGACTTAATAAAGGAGCTGGTTCCAAACTCTGGCCTTTCTAATGCTATTTGAGAGCAGCACATCCGGGTTGGAATACGTGGCCTGTTCTGTCTCAGTAATAAACTGTCCTGAAGAGAGGAAAAATACCAGGAAATTCGATTGAAAAATGGTGTTTTTCAGTGATCAGAATGTAATTTACAACTTGGAAATGGCTCAGGAGCTGGGGAGTTCCTGCTCTTGGAATAGTCAGAGGCATTTAAAGTCCAGAGTGAGTGATCGGTGAAATCAGGATGCTGCTTCAGCACTGAAATAAAGCACTTTATAACTCACCGCTGCCTTTCAAAATATTCCAGGCTGGATCTGTGTGCTTTGGAGGAATTTCAGCCTCACAGCCAGTGCTAGGGACAAAAAACATACCCGGTGCTGGAAAAACAAGAGTTCTGGGGAAGGAGCTGAGAGCAAAAATGTCCTGGATTGCTCACGTTTCGCTTTCTTGTTTGAACAGAGACTCCCCAAGGCTTGAGCTCGGTTCAGAGGGGATTCCTCAGAACAGGAATGAAATCAAATCCTTACAGCTGATGTTGGAGAGCTTCTCGGACAGAAAAAAACCAAAATCAGGGTGGATTAATGTAATTGTGTAAGATTCTATCCAAGTCCACATCTGTAAATACACAGATAATACGGATATGTGAATAATTTTGGGAATTAGAGTCATTTTTGCCTCCCTTTGTGACCTTTTTTGATACCTTTCATGATAGCATAATGATTTTGGAGTTTACAGGAAATTTCAATTATTCTAAATTTTCCAATTAAAATAAAGCAGTGCCATGATATTTTGTGTCACCTTTTGCTACCGTAACACCAGATTGATTTAATGTGGGATTTAATGTCTGGTTGAGAAGGTCTGACCTGGGCATGAGTTAAATGATGACTTTGGTTAATGGGAAGGAGAAATATTTGGAATTAGAGTTGAGCTGGAGGTGGTGAGACAGGTACAGGTTGAGTGTTCCTTCAATCCTGGTAATGCCAAAGTTGGGAATTCAGGGAATTAAAAATCAGAACAAAGTTGTCACCTAGTGAATGAGACTTATTTGGAACACCCCTGCTTGTAGGAAATGCATTAGAATAATGTAGAGTTTGAACTGAGTGTACAAAATTCAATTATTGCAGGTAGCCTAGGTAAATTAAATTCTGTATATTTCTGGAATGGAAATTTGGATTAAAACACCTATTTTATGATTTGTCCTTGCAATTCTGCTTGCTGGGGGATGTGATCTTTATTTCCTAACTGTGAAATTATTTTTAACAACGTTCAGCTGTGTAGCAAAGAAACTTAAATATTGAATGTGGCTTCTGAAATAACCCGTTGTGATTATTATAGCTCAGGCTGATGTAGGAATATTACAAACTAGAACATTCTTAAACACGAGGCTGCCTTCGGAATATGGTTTGTGCTTGGTTCTGCTGTGGTTTTGTGGAAGAAAAGTGGAGGTTTTGTGTTTCTGGGCTGTTGTTTAACGCTGGCTCTGTTTGTGTTTGCTTGCAGGACCGCACGAGGACTTTTGACATGCACTCACTGGAGAACTCGCTAATTGACATAATGAGGGCTGAAAATGACTCACTGAAAGGTAAATTTAGCCAGAGGCTCTTTCCTGCAGCAAATAACTGGGGAGAGGGGCTTGCTGAGAATGAGAGACTCCAGTTTTGGGTAGGAAAAGTGAAATTTCCTGGTGCACCTGATGCCTTTTCTCAGTTGCCTGAATGCAGCTGGTGCAGCGCAGGAGCACCTGAGGGTCCAGAGCAGTGCAGAACACAAACCCGGGCTGACCTGATG
Source organism: Pomatostomus ruficeps (assembly GCA_013400735.1). Lineage (NCBI taxonomy): Eukaryota > Metazoa > Chordata > Aves > Passeriformes > Timaliidae > Pomatostomus > Pomatostomus ruficeps. The sequence goes on from VYZT01011753.1 coordinate 4,326, forward strand.
GGTTGTTTTTCGGGGATTTTGATCAATGTCAGGAATCTTGTGCAGCTCAGCAAGAAGTGACTTTTTGCTCAATAGGGTTTTCCTGATGAAGTCACAGTTTTTTCTATAGGAATTAAAAAGAAATCTTGGGGAAGTATAAGGTTTATCCATGTCCTTTTGAGAAAAACACCGAGTATTTCGTCTTTTTTTTTTTCTTTTTGGTACCATTGGGAAAGGAAAAGAGAGGTGGAAGTGATTCCATTTGGCATTTATCTCTTTTTTTTTTTTTTTTTTCACTTTTACTTTTTTGGCAAAGGTAATCTTGCTTTGGAAATACCTCAGCTTAGGAAGTATTCAAAGTATTGAATACACGTAATTTTGCTTGAATAGAAACTGCTTGTGGTCTGCGAGTCAGAGCTGTAGTTTCATGTCCTGTAGGGTGAGTAATCCATCCCAGTTCGGTGGTTACTGGTGTGAGTGGAGCAGCCAAATTCTCACACACGCTTCTTATCTAACCACTCACTTTTGTTACCCGTCATGAGACCACGAGAGAAAAAACAAACCTGCACTTGTGGTTTCTGCAAGTGAAATTCCTTTTGATATCAAGGCTTGTGGTGGTAATGAAATCTGACTTGTTTTAATAGTGGTTCTTGCTCAGAAGACCAACCTTTGATAAACTGGCAGGAGCTTGTGTTTGTTGCCTTCTCTGTGGTCTGGAAATGCAGCTGGAGTTTCCCATCCCCAGCGCTGCGCAGGAATCCGGCCTGGTGAGAAACACCAGGAAATCCTTCCCTGCTGAATGACAGGGAGAGCCTGATGCAGATAAAATGCCAAATAAATCAAAACCCAACCCTCCTCATGCAGTGGGGACCAGGCTGTTATTAATGACAAGTATTAACAGCTTTAATTGGTTTATCTTCTGTCTGGCAACATCCTACACCCCCAGTTTGTGTACAGAACCAAGAATGGGGTGCCCTTCCTTGTCTGAGATCCTGGGATTTGCTCCAGAACCTTCTATCCCACTGCCAGGCACTCCCAAACCAGGTTACAGCTCTGCAATCTGGCCCAAGGTGACATGGCCACAAAACAAATAAAATCTCCCTTTAAATCGGAATTTAACAAAGTTCTGCTTCAGATGGATTTACGGTCAGCTGCTCAGCAAGGGTGCTTCTCAAAGTAGCTCGGTGTTTAGTTTAACTGCTTTGGAAAGGTTCTCTGCGGATGAAATATCTCTTTCGGAGTGCTTAGCGTGTTTTCAGAGTGATGGAATAAGTGTGTCAGCAAGGAACACAAACAGTTCTGACACGCAGTAATTCCTGCTCTAGCCTGGGTGTTAATCCCCTCATCTGTGGCTGCTCTGGAGTTCTGTGCCGTGTCTCACGCTGACTGAAACACAGGGGTGTCAACCGGGTCCTGGCCTGGGAGTTATTCCTTAGGTTGTGATTTATCCTGTGTCACTGTCAGCAGTTACATAACTGCACAGAAAAAAGCCTCCAAGCCGAGATGCGACATTTGAGTGGCTCTACGTGAAACATTTCGCTGTGAAACCTCGTTTTTCGTGGATCTCCTCGGGCAGAACGTGAACTTTGCTGTCAGTGGGATGTGCAGGGCCCGAGCTTGGCGCTGGCACAGCTCTCGGTGACTTAGTTCCTGTCAGGCATGTAAGGAATGGATCTTTATTGAGCCCAGCATCCGCCGGGCTCCGAGCTCATCCCTGGCCAGGGTGGGGTCTGCAAGGAGAGGAAATACCTTCAGTTAAACCGCCTGATACAGCTGGAAAAAAACCATAAACTGGGACAAAACATTCCACGTCAGGCCTGGAGCGGGGCTCGTGATCTCGGGCCCTTTGTGTTTATTTTCCCTCTGCTGTGTGATTCTGTCCTAACACAGCTCCTGCCTCACGGTTTCTCTTTTCTTGCCCCGTCTTTATTTAAACCTCGGATGCAGAAATCTTTAAATAGGACAAATTATGGCTGTCAGCTCCAATCTTGTTTTGCCGTTTCAAACACCTGCATTTAAATCAGCAGATCCATGAGAAGTTTTTCCTCGGTTTGCATTTTAAATGGGTTAATCAGTGCACGCAGTGCTTTGAACTAAAGTTGGATCCTCTCAGAAAGGAAAAGCTTCTGGGTTTGAGGCTTTAAAAATAGCCCGGGCAAGACAGCAATAAAACATACTGCGGAGAGCAGGCTCAGAATGGCATGGAAATAATTCAGATGATCTAACAGGCCTCGCTGCTGTCTTGTGAGAGGTTTAATGGTGCCTCAGCATGGGTTTGGTGTGCCACACCAACCGCACCCCGTCCATATTGTAATGGATTGCCAGAGAAAGAGGTGCTGTGTAAAAATATCCCTTCAAACCAACCCAGAGCATGGCCGTGGTAATGGACATCACTCACAGCGAGGAACCTGCTGTCTCTGGGAAAGCATTTCCATCTTTCAGTGATCCCTTCGGAGCAGCAGGCTGGGAATTCTGTGATAAAATCAGAAGCAGGAATTCCTCCAGATGTAACAAAATCCATTCCCAGCGTGTTCTTCACGGCTGAGGTGGCTGAGCTGGGCGAGCCTTGGATTTGTTTAGGTCAGTCATAATGATGTCCTTAGGTTGTCTCGCTGCATGAAATAAATAATATTTTCTGCCTGAGGTTAAAGGGTGAACCTTACAGTGCACTCAGTATTACCTTTTAATGCTCTGAATAGACATTTCACCATTTTCTCCCCTTCTTTTAAGGTATATTTTTATCCCTGCTCAAATCCTCTTCCTTTGCCGAGCAGCTGCCATTTCAATATGTTATTTTTATCCGGCCCCGTGAGTGCTGCGTGCTGCACAGCCAATGTCAGCCTGCAGAAGCCTTTCCCTGGAGACTTAATTGCATCTTCTTTACAATGGACTCGGCCTCCCTGAGCTGAGCCCGGGATCCAGAGCCTGATTTCGGAATCTGGGGCTTCCAGATGGCAATTTGAGCGTTACTGTAATAGTAGGAGATTGACTAAATATTTCCTTGTTAAGTGACACTGAAATGTCTTTAAATGCTTCGTGAGTGGCTTGCTGCTGGAACACCCAGCGTTTCAGCTCAGAATATCAGGTTGTTGCCTGGAAATGATGCAAGGTGGGACGGAGGGAAGCAGCAGGCCAGGACATCTGCTCCCAGCGCTGCAGAGCGCTCCCGGAAAACCCGGGTGGGAACAGCTCAGTGTGCGCAGGAATCCTGTGGAAAACTGAGCACAATTCTGCACAAAAAGGAAGGGTTTAAAAGTCAGACACTGGGAGGGTTGCACAGCAGCCTAAATTTTCGTTTTGAGGAGGCAGAATGCTGAAAAGTTGCACCGTTCAGGATTTCTCTGAGCTGTATTTTTAAAGCCATCACCAATCCCTTAATATTGACCTAAAAAACCGTGGCAAAACTGGAGAAAATGTGTCAACCTTATAAAATGTTCTTTGATGAAAGGGATCCAAAGAGTTTTGAGAGCATTTTTGGAATATTGGATGAGACTCTGAACTAGTTTTTGAGCCGTGTGGATTATGCAGCGTTATTCATATTAACAGAGTGGATTTGGACATTCGGGTTTCTGTGTGATCAGGAAATTAATGAGAATCTGCTGAGAATCAGCCCCAGTTCCCTTTAGGGAAGTTTAGGGTCCTTTCTGTATGCACAGGACAAAGTCTGACCTCCTTTAAAATGTTAAATAATAAATTCTGGGGTTTCTCACAGGTTGTGGTGGTCGTACCTCAGATTTATGGGGTTGATCTCCTTGGCCACAACCTAAGGGTTGCTCATTTGGAATTTTTTCATGTGTCCAGCTTCAAATAAAATGCACAAACCCTTCCTTTCTGCTGCACCAGGCTGCAGAGAGGTCAGGTTTGCCTTCATTTTTTTTGGAAACTGTTGAGTTATTGTGTGAATGTTCCATCCTCGGGATCTTCCTGAACTTTACCTCCCATGCCAGGAAAGGCTGATGGGATTTGCAGACTTGAATATTAATGAAGAGGAAAACCAATTGTTTTACTGCATCAAAATATTGCAGAACGGGGTCCAACAGCACCGAACTGCAGCCCGTGCTGAGGGAGCTGGGATGGGGGGAATTCTGTGGGAGTTTTATTGGAAATCAGCAATTCCTGTTGCAATCCACTGATTTCAGGTGGGTCACAGCAGAAGTATTACAACTTTTACTACTCAATATTCTAAAATATTAACAAGCAAGGCCACGCTTTCTTTCCACATGCAGCTAAAATTCAAAAGGTTGGGGTAATACTCAATATTTTAATTTTGTAATCGAAGTGTTTGTTGAGTTATCCCTGCCTTTCCAGTATTTGGGGTTTCTCAGAGCTTTTGTTTAGAAGCAGCCAACAATCCTGTGAGAGAATGAAATCACCTGGGCAACAGGAAGGGACTAAAATCTTCTATTAATAAACCCTGAGCTCAGATCCACAGATTGGATTCTAACCTGCCGCAGAAGCAATGGGTGCAAACCATAAATAATGAATAGTTTTACACTCATTAGCTATTAGCTCGTAAACTTCCAGTCATTTAAATGGACATTTGGGGCTGTGGCTTCATGGAAATTCTTGGGAAGAGATGCTGGAGTTGGTGAGGATTAGAGAGGCAAAACTGGACTGGGAAGGAACAAATCATGCAAAAAAAAATTATAAAAAAAGGAAAAAAGGGAATTGGCCTCAGGTAATACACAGGGAGGAATGAACTCCAGTGAGGAGAGACTCCAGGGCTGGGCATGGTCAGTCTGGGGAAGGGAAAACTGAGAGGGGACCCCATCAATCCAGATAAATACCAATCCATATATATATATATGGATATTTATATGGATTTCAATCCATATAGATATCTCTGGAGTTGTCAGAGGATGGGGCAGACAGGAATTACTGAGCGGTTCAAACTTTCTGAGAACCTGTCTGGTGTAGAAATGCTGGTTTTGGTGATGCAGATATCAAACAAAAATCAAATAATTCTGGTTTAGATTCCCACTTCAGGGCTGTGAGGTGGGGAATTGATGGAAGAGCAACACCTTGGTTTGTGCTCTGTCCAAACAGAGCCATCAGCCCTGAGCCAGAGGGCACTGATGGAACCAGATATCAAACAAAAATCAAATATTTCTGGTTTGGATTCCCACTGCAGGGCTGTGAGGTGGGGAATTGATGGAAGAGCAACACCTTGATTTGTGCTCTGTCCCAATGGAGCCATCGGCCCTGAGCCAGAGGGCACTGATGGAACCAGATATCAAACTAAAATGAAATAATTCTGGTTGGATTTCCCCACTTCAGGGTTGTGAGGTGGGGAATCAGTGGCAGAGCAGCACCTTGATTTGTGCTCTGTCCAAATGGAGCCGTCAGCCCTGAACCAGAGAGTCCTGATGGAACCAGATATCTAACAAAAATCAAATAATTCTGGTTTGGATTCCCACTGCAGGGTTGTGAGGTGGGGAATCAGTGGCAGAGCAGCACCTTGGTTTGTGCTCTGTCCCAAGAGAGCCATCAGCCCTGAGCCAGACGGCACGGATGGAACCAGATATCAAACAAAAATCAAATAATTCTGGTTGGATTTCCCCACTTCAGGGTTGTGAGGTGGGGAGTCAGTGGCAGAGCAGCACCTTGGTTTGTGCTCTGTCCAAATGGAGCCATCGGCCCTGAGCCAGAGGTCACTGATGGAACCAGATATCAAACAAAAATAATTCTGGTTTAGATTCCCACTTCAGGGCTGTGAGGTGGGGAATCAGTGGCAGAGCAACACCTTGATCTGTGCTCTGTCCAAACGGAGCCATCAGCCCCGAGCCAGAGGGCACTGATGGAACTTCCCTCTGTGACAGGGAATTCCTTCCCTGCCACCTCAGAGCAGCACAACAATCCCAGGGTTTTCTGCCCTTAATCCAATTTGGAGATCAGTGTCAGGATTCCTGTGAAATTCCCTGCAACAGGCCTGTGGTTTACTCCCTCGTTTCTGCCGTGCTGTCCCATCTCCAGGGCCTGCGTGGAAAATGAAATGCCTCCCGTGCTTCTGGGACAAGATATTTCCCAGGAATGTGGCTGCTGTGAGCGATGTGGCATCAGAGCCCTGTAAAACACAGCAAAGCGTTGAAGCAGGGCTGGGTATTTTCATGTCTGCCGCGCTGATTTGATCTTCAGAAGTGGTACAGCCAACAAAATCGCTCTGAACGCCGTGACAGCAGCCTTGCTAATCTGATTAAAACCTTTCTAAGGTTTTCTTGCTTTCCTTTTTATATTCGTGGCTTCGTGAAATTAATTCCATCCCTTTTTTTCTTTTCTTTTTTCTTCAGAGTGTTTAATCTGCTGCTTTGTTTAATATCACTGTCCACCAAGTGGGTTTTGTTTGGGTGTTTTTGTTTTTTTTTTTTTGGTTTTTCTTTTCTGAATTCTTGCTTTGATAATCTCTGACCATTCTGGATCATCTTCAAAGCAGCCTTTAATTTGGAGCTGTATTTCATGAGTGGTGTCTGTTCCTTGTTTCAGAAGACACTGAACTCTCCTGCCTCTCTTCCCAGACTGCTCAGACTACCTGGATTTTTTGCTTTTTGCTCACTTTGTTCACTTCTTGCCTTGATGTTGAATCGTTTGAGTCTTTTGTTAGGCACGTTTTGCATGATCTCTGCTGTCGTGTTTGTGAGCCTTGAAACGGCATGAAAGGAGCAGAAAGAAAAGCCCGGAGTGCTTTTCTCAAAACTGCAGTTCAACAAGAAATGGGTGTAGTGAGAAAGGGCCTGAGTTTTGAGAAAAAAATCAGGAGGTGAGTGCTGAGGTGTGAGTGCAAAAGGGAAAAATTTGCTCCTAAGAAAGTCATAACTTCTTCAGGCGCGGGCAGTCATTGCTGATACCCGAGAGTGACTAAAATCTGAATTTTGCATCAATAATTCAAGATATTTCATGATGCACATAGAATTTGTGTACTGAGCATCCACTTCTTTTAATCTGGCACTAGGTAGACGACAACAACAACAACGAGGCGAATTTGAAAATGCATTTCAGAGTAGATTTATCCATCCCTGCCTCAGTGCTTTGTCAGCTGGAATGCAGCTTGGGCAGCAGGGAGGGTGGGTTTTTTCCACTCCGGCATCGCTGGCTGGGCTGTCAGGTGAGCGCAGCAGTGGCTGTGCTGTCCCCAGAGAGGCACGTGGCAGATGAGGTGCAGGTAGTGGCGCTCCAGCTTTGCTCCGAAATCCCATTAGCAGGAATCCCAGCTCAGCACTCGGGCTGGGCGTGAGAAAAGGATCAGTGGTGTGTATGGGATGGGGGGATATTTCTATAAAAACGTGCTTGTAGAAATGCTGCCGGTGCCTGGTGCTGTGCAGCACTTCTTGAATGCAGGCAGAGGAAATGGGGATTTTTTTAAAGTGGTGTTTTCATTTTCTCTTCCCGTTTGGATTGGGTTGGGGAAGTGTGCAGTAGGGTTTGATCACGTTACTGGGAAAATGAGTGTCTTACCTGTGCTCCTTACTGGAAAAACAAAACATGGGGAAATGTCACCCTGCAGAGACTTGAGGGGGCTTCATCACAGAGCTGTGGAGTGGGATGGGCTGGGAGGGACCTTAAAAATCATCCACGGCAGGGACACCTCCCGCTGTCACAGGCTGCTCCAAGCCCGTCCAGCCTGGCCTTGGGCCCTGCCAGGGATCCAGGGGCAGCCACAGCTGCTCTGGGCACCCTGTGCCAGGGCCTCCCACCCTCACAGGGAACAATTCCTGCCCAATATCCCACCTGACCCTGCTGTCTGGCAGTATGAAGCCATCCCCTGTATCCTGTCACTCCATCCCTTGGAAATCATCCCTTTCCACGCTTCTTGGTGGCTCCTTCAGGCACTGGAAGATCACCCCAAATCCTTCTTTTTTTCCAGGCTGAACAATCCCACTTTTCTCAGCCTTCCCTCACGGGTTGCTGTTGACTCACTGGTGTTCCTGTTCCCTTCTTGGTTGGGAGTGAGTTCCGAGGATGGTTAAAAAAGGAACCGAGGCCTCGTGTTGCATTCCAGGCTGTCTTGTGATCATTCCTTCCACGGACAAAAATAAGTTGCTTTGAACCTATTCCTGTACTTAAGGAACTCCAGGTTTAGATCCTGCAGTGTAAATCCAGCTCTTGCAAGTCACGGGCAGGTGATGCAGGAAAAATCACGGGCAGAATTCCTGCTGCAGGGATTGGGGATGGTGTGGACAGATACCAGAGCTCTCGGGGTGAAATGCTGCATAAAAAGAGTCCAGGAGCAGTGATAGAAACCACGACAGCAAAGGGGAGATTTGGGAAGGTTTTACACCTTTTCCGTCTTGTTCAATAAATTCTATACTAGGTTCAATAAATTGTTCTTGTCACAGGATAAATTTTATGTAGCAATTTTTAGCATACGACATCCCCTTCCTCCGTTTCTCCTGTCAGAAAGTCTGTCATTAATGCAGTTACCACGTTTGAAGCAGGTTTTTTTGTGGCTGAGGAGCTGATTCCTGCAATGCTTTTCCTTCTCCCAGCTGCAAACTCTGCCTCGCTTTTTTTTTATTTTTCAAGTGAATGTAGCGCTACTCGAAGCCTTCAAAAGATAAACGCTGCCAATTATTCCATATCATAAACTGGAAGATGTATGGAGGCAAAAAAGGGATGTTTTTATAACTGGGTGTCTATTCTCCAGCAGTCATACATGAATATAAAATAAAGCTCAGTGCCGTGAGCAGCGGGGTGCCTGCTTTCCTGAAATACAGTGTAATTCCAGCTGAGGGTTGTGCTCCACGATTTTCTCCTCTGCTTTTGGTTTCTTATCTCACTCCCTGTGGGGGATCCTGGAGAAGAGTTACAATCCAATACACGCAATATTTCAGGGTCCCACTTAAATTGATTTGCAGCATCCCACTGGAATATAATTGGAATTAGGGAACAAATATCGATCCCTGGTAGACAGAGCTGTAGCTGTGTCCGGGATTTGTTCAGGATTTATCGCAGGTTTATAGGTTCAGGATTATAGTTGGTTTAGGAGAAGATTTCTCTGTGTGTTCTGCTGTTTGATAGCAAAGAGAACTTCAAAGTTGGCTTTGAAGCTTCTGTGTTTCTGAGATGAAGGAGACTGAATTGGGTTTGTCACCTTTCAGGAGTAGTTAAGAGGTTGTTGAAATGTAAGAAAATCCTGTCTGGAGGGTCCTGGTCTGACAGAGCAGCAGCAGCAGCCCAGCAGTGACACTGGTGGTGGCTTTTAAAACCCTCACACAGACTGAACTGGGGGTTTCCAGAGTTAACCCTTTTGATCCCATTTCCCCTTCAGGCTGAGGCTTGACCTGTGCAGTGCCCATCCCTGGAGGTGTCAAGGAAGGCCTGGATGTGGCACTCGGTGCTCCTGGCTGGGTGACAAAACGGGGATCAGTCACAGGTTGGACGTGGTGACCTTGGAGGGGTTTTCCAACCCAAATAATTCTGGGATTCAGTAATTGCTGGAAGCACATCCAGGGCTTTTTTTTGGCTCAGTTGCCCAGTCTGGGAGTTACCCTGAGCTCCTGGCAGAGGTGGGTTTGGAGCTGGGCTGGGCTGGGGTGGCAGAGCTGGCAGCGGGATGTCCCTTCCTGTCCTGGGAATGAGGGAACCTCAGAGCAGCTGGGGCTGGAAGGGACCTCTGGAGATCACCCAGGGCAGGGTCACCTGGAGCAGCTGAGTCTGGAAATTCTCCAGAGAGGGAGCATCCACAGCCTGCAGGGAATGGGGGCATCTTCCCAAGGATAATCCTCTTCTTCCCAAGAATAATTCTCTTCTTCCCAAGGATAATTCTCTCCTGGCTGTAGCTTCACCCTCTCTTCTTTTTAAGGCAGATTAAAACCGTAAAAACTTGCAGTTCATTCCTTGGGAACATTGCCTTTCCCTTGCAGTGCTCTCAGCCTCTCCTCCACCCTCGTTATTTGATCTACAAAGTTGTCGACGCTCCCCGCTCGCAGTTTTTAAACTGAGAATCTCTTTGTGCCACTCACTCAGGTGCTGCCTTTCTACCACGTGAACCCAATTAATTCACCATAATCACAGGTAAAACAGCGTCACTGACCAAAGGAGATTCTCCACAGGGTTTTCGAAGGAAAAAAACCCGTTTGCTTTTTGTCTCTCAGTTGTTTCATGACAGTGACCTGGACTTGAAAATTAAAGATTCTGGTCAGACCTGTACTGGAGCGCTGGGGAATAACAGCAACTTCGCTTTGTTACTGTTCTTGACAGAAGGAATGGTAAATACTTGTCTTCAGGCATCTGGCTTTACTTGAAATAAAGCATAATATTTGCATCCACAACAGTGCTCTTGTTTTTCAGCATTTGTTTGGACGTTTTGGGCAGAAGGTAGAGCTGTAGTTCTCAACAACATGTTTTTGAAAGTCTCTTCTTACATTGTGTTTCTTTCAAAGTAAGTTAGGAGGAAAAACACAACTTTTGGCAACTCTGCTGCTTAATTTTGCAGAATCAGTAACTCCGAAGGTGCTAATCCTTGGTTTTACTGTGCAGCCAAATTCAGGTTCCTTTGCTGGTTTCCTGCTGGCTTTGACATTGCTCAAAGTGTGTCAAATATACATTCCTCGGCTGGATATATAGAGCTGCTTAATTTTTGTGAGAGTGTTTTAAGATTAATAAAATATTATTGGAGTGTTTTTCATCCTTTGAAGTTTGGTAGCGTTTGAAATCCACAAAAAAAAGGGAATCTCTCGTATTCCCTTCCAGTGGCTTGGTTTGGAAAAGAGTTTTTAGGGCAGGGATCTCGTGTGAGAGGGTCAGGGATGGCTGGGACTGCAGGATGCAAAGTTCTGACAGGGAATTCATTCACTGTCAGTGCAGATTTGTTACAATTTTGTTCAGTTTGTTCTGTATTGACAGAATTTACCCTGGATCAGGTGTCCCGGTGCCGCTGCCGTGTTGGAGCTGCTGTTCCACAGTCAGCACATCCTGTGCTTGGAATGATTTGCCTGGAATGAGATGAAGGGGCTGCACTGGGCAGCGTTTCTGCACACATGCAAATGGCTCATGTGACACTCACGGCGACTGATCCTTTTGTGTTTTAGAGCTGAAATCAAGGAATGCAGAAAAAAGAGCACCTTTTTGGCTGCCTCAGAACCACAGAATGGTTTGAGTTGAAAGGACTTTAAATTTGATTTAATTCCATCCCCTGCCATGGCAGGGACACCTCCCACTGTCCCAGGCTGCTCCAAACCCCGTCCAGCCTGGACTTGGACCTTCCAGGGATCCAGGAGCAGCCACAGCTGCTCTGGGCACCTCCCCACCCTCACAGGGACAAATTCCTTCCCAAAATCCAACCCAAATCCTCCCTGTGTCAGTTTGAGGACACGCACATCACTTTGTGGCATCATCTGCTTTCATGCTGAAAATGTGATTTAACACTTAAAAATTGCAGGGCTCTAATAAATAGAAATACTTTGGTGTATAATCCGTGTAGGTAAAATTTTAACGTTCTAATTTGACAAAGTATGTGCAGCTCTCTGCAAAATCCCTGCTTGGATCTCTAAATTGAATAGAGATAATTTAAATACGCATTAAATAGGGAAGTTATGTAGATTTTTCACTTTTCTTCCCGTGGTTTGGTGGAGGAGATGTTGGAATTGTTCCCTGGTGAAGCAGGGCTTGAGGTGACCTCAGCGCACCTCTTGTGCAATGTCCCCTTACCTGTGGCACAAGCATGTGATCCGTGCCTGACATGTGAAACGAGTTGTGAAACACCAAGTGCTGATAAAAATCTGGCTCTGGAGTTACAGCCAGCGCTGCCTGCCCTCGGGGAGCAGCGGGGAAGGGAAAAAGGCAGGGAAATATTCGAGTTCGTGTTTTTAACGGCCTCTGCACAGCGTTGTCAGTCCTGATCTGATTGCAAAGTACGGTTGAGTGTGAAAGAAATGCAGGGATAAGGCTCTGCTGCTGTAATGGCCGTGCTGCAGGTATTTTTCTATCATTTTAAAGTAAAATTCAGGAAAGTCAAAATGTTTTCTCTGGTAGATTCGAGGATATCCAGCTCAATCTTAGAAATAATCCCGTGGAACTTTGATACTTCTGTTTCTGTAAAATTTAAATCCTAAAGGAAACAAAACCCAGCCCCAAATCACCTTCCCAGTTTCAGCGAAAGCCTGAATTGCTCATATTTACTTTCCAACATCAACAACTGGTCACCAATGGTAACAACACAAATTTCAATATGGAGAAAACCTTATTATACCCCTTAAAAAAAAAGAAAATCTGGCCTGTGCCCCTTTTCTCCGTTTATATAACATTTAACAAACAGCTGCTGATGGTGCAGATATAAAACACACCTGGAATCAGCAAGAACCAGGCGCTCAGGCTGGGCACAATTTGTGCAGCTCAGACTTGGAGCAGGTTTGGGGTTGGGGTGATTTAGCATCCCTGCAACATTTATTCAGGGTTTTTTCATCAGATTGTGTTCGTGGGGTTCTACCCAAGATGTTTCTTGGTGCTTCTGTAAAGGGAGGAGAGCTCAGCACATTTAATTGGAGTAGAGACACAAAAATGTGAATTTTAAAAAAAGGAAGGAGAGAGGGAAGTGGCCAGGAGCCCATTAAATGTCTCAAACGAGGAGAAGACACAAAAATTTGAGTGGGTTGCTTGTTCCTGATGTTCGTTAACAGGAAAGACAGTAAAAGCAGCAGATTTTTGCAGAAGATCATTGACTTTCTCTACGGCTTTATTTGTGACACGGAAATAAAGGGAGGGCTGAGGAGATGAAATAATTGAAGGAGCTGCTAATGGCATTTTAAATTCCAGACTGATTGTATTGGAAAAACACCTCTGCATCGGTTATTAACGAGCAGTTGCATGAGCACTTTGTATTTTTTTGGTTGTGTAGCAAAATTCTTGCTCAAACAGCTTGTGAGAGAAATAAATCTCAGACCCTTTATGCAGTTATCCGAACTGCTGAAGAAATGGGGAAGGGAAAAAGAACTTTGAGGGATCCCAACCAAGTTTGCCGTTGTCTCGTTTCTCAGCAAAGGATGGGCAAGTGTTGGGAGCTACAAATTAAATTTTTTTCCTCTGCTTGGTGGCAGTTTAAGGCTTCATTGAAGCTGGGTGCTCCTGTAGCAAAACCTCCTTTAATCTGAATTTCTGAGAGCCAGAAAGGGGGGACTCAGCCGCCTTCTCGGCCTGCCAAGAGAGCATTCCTTGCCTCGCTGCTGTTTGTATTTCACAGAGTTGCACATTGTGTGCAATTAATGGCGTGTGATGAACTCGGCGTTCGGGGAGCGGAGAAAGTTGGTGTCTGTGCCGTGCTGGGGCGGTTTGTGAGCTGGGGCTCCCCAGAAATGTCCTCAAATGTCACACGTTGGCCTTCTGCGGCCGAGATGCGAAGCCAACGCAGACAGCAAGAGGCAAATTAAGAAGAGGAAGAGAGGAAAATCGTAGTATTTGGTTCTCCAAACTTCATATTTGGCACTGGAAATAATTCCTAGCTGGTGGCTGAGCCTTTGTGGGGTTTTTTTTGTAAAAGGAGAAAAGTCTTCTTGCCTCAGGTGGGGGAAGTGAGGAGTCCCCTGGCTGGGCTGTGGGATCGTGGCTGGGTTTGCTGCCAGCAGTGAGAGCGCGGAGGGGAGAAGGAGCCTCTGCGGGTTTGTCAGTGATTCAGAAACCACAAGCAGGATTTTTATGGCTTTACAGGCAGAGCTGGCGCTGGAAGCGCCTCGTGTGCTCCAAAACGTGCAAAGGCTGCTGGGCTCGGCCCGGGACGCCGCGAGGCCGCTGACGCTCTGCGATTTCCTTACATTTCTCCTTGGAGGGCTCTAGCAGCATCCTGCATTTCTAAATCCAAATTTACCATGGAAAACCCTTACTTGTAAAGGCCCTCAGCGTTTAAATTCTCCCGTAAAACCTCGAGAATCTGCTCCAGTCCAAAGAGCAGGGCTTTGTCATTTTGTGTTCTCGCTGTTAATTGTGAGTCTCAACCAGAGGAGTGAAATGATCTTACGGATGTTAAATAATCATGAAGTAAATTGGGTTGGTGCAGTTTTTTTATTTGGAAAGAGGAAACGGCTCCTGTTACTGTTGTGGTTTACAAATATTTAAATGCTTAAACTAATTGTCGGCCTCGATTTTGAATGGGGGAGGCAGAATCAAACACATGATGTGCTCAGAGTTTCTCACAGCACTTGCCAGGAAGAGTCCAAGTTTTGAAAGCAGTTGGCCCGCTTTCAGAAAGAGATTTTAATGAGATTAAAAGAGAAAGAATGTGCAAGTTTGATTAGAAAGTTTGGCCGTGCTCTGACAATGGGTCCCTGCGAGCCAGCGCAGAAAATGTCGTTGTTTTTAGGGGTAGAATTGGTTTGTTCTGAAATTTGAAAAGCAGGAACCAGTGGATAACTTGAATTATTCCAGCACAGTGTCCTGGGTTAGCGGGAGAGAATCCATCCTGCTGGACACTCTGCAAGGCAATTTCAGTGGCCCAGTTTTCTCCTGGAATTTTCATTTTTTCAGCTGGTAATTTGCCAGCCAGGATTGAACCGAGGATTCTGCGGGTTGTGCAAAGCAACCTGATCCCAAATAGAAATCATCACACCCATCTTCCACTTCCCTCCTGCCAGGGCTTCTCCTCCAGCTCAGGCCGGAACATTCTGGAGCTTGGCAAGGCAGGGAGAGCCCGGTGCGTGAGGAAAGATCCCACAGCCCCAGGAACAGCTCAGATAAAGAAATAAATGTGCGAATTCAGGGCTAAAAGTGCATCCCGAGGTCTCTGTGGTTATCCCCCTGCCCTTGGTCAGCCTCCTGCCACCGTGGGTTATCAGTGAGCAACAGAGCTGGGCTCAGGCAGCCCTGGGGGGCGGGAGGGGCAGTCCTGAACCCTTTTTTTTTGAAATTACCTGGATCTGCAAAGGCTTGAGAATCACGGAGTCAGAATAAAGGCAATTAAACGAGGTCTTTTGGTCCTTCTAACAATGATTGAAAGGCTGTTTTCTTTCTCATTTAACATGCAGCAAGGACATATGGGAGAAGGCGAGGTAACAATATTCCTATTTAATTTTCTAATGTTGACAATGTCTCACGGGAGAAATAACATTGAAGTTTTTACTGGAGGGCAAAGTCCACCGTTTGAGCTGCCGAGGGAGCAGTGTCACACGCGTTCGCACAGCCTGCATGCCATAAATCAGCATTTCCACTGGAGCAGGGAGCACCTGAGGCTGGAGGGATCTCAGGGAGCATCCCCTGTGTGGTTTGTGGCTGGGGGCTGTGCTGCTGTGTCTGTGTGTGTGTGTGTTCCCAGTGCTGCAGCAGTTCATTTTTGGAATTTTGGGTGCTGATGGAGGAGAAACGCAGCGAGTGTGTGACCTGCTGGGCTCAGCGCGTGTGGAGCTCTCCAGCAGCAGCTGAGGAGCCTGGGAATTGGGGTGAGCTTTGGGAATTGCTCCCTCCCACCAATACCTGCAGGAGTCAGAGGTGAAGCAAATCCCACGTGCAGCAGTTCCTTAGGGAAAAACAAGGTTTAAGTCAATATTACAATATTTTTAGCATAGGAGGAACCAGGCTTGCCCAGCTACAGAAATAGCCCTGAATATACTTGACTTTATTTTAATTCAAGGTGTTTCAATATTCTTGAAATTTCAAATAAAGCAACCTGACCGAGCCTTCCATTTTTTATTCCTATAAACTCTATGGACTGTGGATTTTACTACTTTTTTTTTCTTTCATCTTCTTAGCTATTTGATTTTTTTCACAGAAAAATATCTGTATCTTGGTCAGATTTTCTGTCTTCAAGATGTTTTCTTTTTTAAAATCAATTTCTTTCAAGGGAAGGAAGCAAGACCAGGGTGAATTAACCTCACCAGGACATTTCTGTGGTAGATTGGGGTGAATCCTGAAAAGGCAGACACAGTGTATCACACCACAGGCAAAAGGAAATGTATCCTAAAACTTGCAGCACGCCTCATTGCTCCCTTTCCCTATATAATTTATTCCTAAAATGCTCCTTAAATGAGTAGAAGTCTCAGTTTGTTGTGTAGCTGTCGAATATTGGAACTAAAGAGGGAACTCACGGCAAAGAACAGCTCCTGTGCTCTATTTATGATATTATTCAGTGGCATTTATACTCAAAGAACATTCTTTAAAAGTAATAAATATCGTTAAGGAACTCTGTGGTAAAGGATGATCATAGGAGGATGCTGGACTGTGAGGGGAACATTTCTCATTTTACATTTTCTCTTAGGGTGAGGCCATTAGCAGAACTCTGTTGTACCACTGAAGGAAAGCTGTAGGGGGGACACAGTTTCCAGTCTTTGCAGTAAATGGGTTTTGCTGTTTTCATCCGGTTATTTTTGTTATTTACTCGTGGGTGGTTTATGATACGTTTTGATATCGGGTAATTCAAATGTATAACGTATTTAACTGGCGGGATTCTTGTTCCCCCATCTGCACCTTGAAATTGTCTCTGCTCCCTGTGAGAAGCTGATCACTGGGAAATGGGATAGATTGGTACTGGGAGAGCCCCAGAAACCAAACTGGCTGTTCCCTTCCCTTTTTATGCTTTCTAAAAGAAATCTAATTGGAAACACAAAATATTCTGGACAACAGTCAGCTCGAGCACCCATTAGGAATCCTGGTTTGTTGTGAGGAGGAACCTTCCCTCTGAAATGACGCATTTGAGCTGCTGAGAACTAAAAGGGTGCAGTGAAATTGAGACCACAACTGCTGGTTCAGAAGGGAAATCCCTCCCGGCTCTGCTGATGCAGCAAACCAATAATTCTCCTAAATTATCACTCCTGCAGCGTGTGCTTTGTTCTGTTAGTATGGTTTTTTTTCCCTGTTTTTCTCTCTCCCCACCCCCTGTGCAGGTCAGTCCTCGCTGTTCCCCATGGAGGACGGCTTCCTGGACGACGGGCGCGGGGAGCAGACGCTGCACAGCGGCTTGGGATCCCCCCACTGCTTCTCCCACCAGAACGGGGAGCGCGTGGAGCGCTACTCCCGCAAGGTCTTCGTCGGGGGGCTGCCCCCGGACATCGATGAAGGTACAAACCTGGAGTGTGACAGAATGCAGGTGACAGACAGAAGAACCGTGATAGCCAGAGTGACCTCCTGTCTTTGGTCCAGAAGAACCCATAAAACACATCCCGGGTTGATGCCTTAAGATTGAGCTTTTATATTTTCCAGCCCCTGCCCTGCTTTAGCGGAACTCTCACACTCCCCACGGGCTGGGAGCTCCTGTTCTCCCATCCTGCTCAGACACAACAAATCCTCTCCAGGCTGCACTCAAGGACACCTCGTTGGCCCAGGCCCCCAAAGATGGAAACGGAGCCTCTAAAAGGGGGGACAGACTTGGGCTCAATTCCATCATCCCCTGCAATTGTCACTGGAGAATGAACCCTGATCTGGGAATGGATCCAAACTGATCCAAGTGCAGCAAACTCGTGCCCCGGGGTCCAGCTTGGGTGTGGCCTCTCCCGGAGAGGCTCTGAGTGCCCGAGGTGTCCCTATTGAAGGCCCTGCAATAAATCCCCATTTTATTCTCTCAATCCTGTCTGGCCTCTGTTCTGGGCAGCCTCTGCTCAGGCATCAGGGTCACCAGGGCAGTGGTAAAAGAGCATTATAAGTTTGTGAACTGCTAGACCTGTCAGAAGTGAAAAACACTATTTATTACCTTAAAAAGGCATTGTTTACCTGTTCCCATAAAAGGTGATATTCTGAAACAGAATTGGTGATTGGGGCACACTGTGGTGCAGAGTTATTTCCTGTTTGTGTGATGGGATAAAGGATTTTTCACCACACAATAAATGTCTTTGCACAACACCATTTTATGAAGTCTGTGACCCCTCATCAATCACCACACAGACCCCACCCAGGGCAGCTGCTGCTGTTCAGGGACACAGCTGGACTGGGCTGTGACACCTTTGGGAGCTCAGGGCCGGGTGTTTCCCCAGCTTTGATAAGGAAATGGATCTTCCACGTGTCAGAGTGTCAGATAATCCAAATCTTTTTGGGCTGTGCCCCAAAGAACAAAACCACATTGCCACGCGTTAAACTGACTTCAGCACGGTATAAAAAGTACAAAAGTACAAAACCAAACAAGCCAACATCACCTGTGGAAACTCATAAATCCATTGCGATCATTTTACAGGCCCCAGCGGTCAGTAGCACGAAAAGCTGCTCGTGGTTTATAGGGTCTGTGTGGGGTAGGAGGTCCCAGCTCTGTAGCTGAGGTCGTTTCCAGCGATGATTTTTGTCCTGTGGCAGCTTCTGCCACGAGCGTGGTGAGAGCCCAGGCAGGAGTGGATCTGTGCAGGACATCCTCAGGAACCAGGGGTTTGTGGTGGGTCCATCACACAGACACAGGTGGCAGAACACCACAGTTGTTGTGAAAATAAAATTAAAAAGTCAGGTACAGGTACTGGGAAGCTTTGTTGCACCACAGTTCTGTGTTCTTTGTGGGACAGTGGTTAGAAGAAATGCAACAATAAAGCTGAAAAGTTTCATTTTCTTAATCACAGAATTGTTTTAATCCCCATTTTTTTGTGTCAGAGCTTGTAATGCACTGCTAGGACATGGCAACCTGCTTGGAACAGGCAGGGCTGAACCTTAGGATAGTCCCTTCTCTTTTTTTCCAGTCTTTTTACAATTTTATATTGGCAGAGCAGATTGATTACCAGCAAGCCAGCAAATTGTCTCCAAACCCTTTGTGGGAGAGTAGTTGAGGCTGGATTGTTACACCTGCATTGATGCAGGGGCTCAGTTTCTCTGAATTAGAGGGTTACGAGCTTTAATTTATAATTATCAGCAGAAAGAAAGGCTCGGGCTTTGGCCTGTTGTTTCATAAGGAGTGTTCTGCCTGATCCTAAAGATTCCCCATCAGCTGCTGGACCTGGAGGGTCACAGGATGAAGGTTTATAGGAGGAAGCTCCCTGAAATCAGTGTATTTCAAATGTTTTCAATTCCATTTATTTTAAATTCATGCCTCTTCCCTTCTCTCCTGTTCCAGATGAGATCACTGCAAGTTTCCGGCGCTTTGGACCTTTGATTGTAGACTGGCCGCACAAGGCAGAGAGCAAATCTTATTTTCCTCCTAAAGGTAAATACCTGAAAACCAATAAAATGAACATTTTAGAATAATTTTTTGTGATGAGACACGAGGTTGGTCTGACAGTGACACGGTGTTTAGGGACAAAAAGAGTTTAATCCTTGGGATTGTTCTGAACTGGTGAAGTTTCGAGTGTGGCTTTGCAGTTGTTATTCACCGAAAGAATTCTTCCTTCACTTCCTGTTTTTACTTCATTCCATTTTCCCTTTTCCTCCTGTTGTTGTACATGGAATAACAGCTCTTTAAAGGCACAGCAGCCGGGAAGGATTTATCCCTTCTGTGAACAAGCAGAGCACGTGTGGGTTGGGAATGTGTGCTGAGAGCACCTTGGAGCTCGGCCCTGCCCGTGCGGCAGCGCGATGTCAAACACAGTTCTGGGTTAAACGATGACGCCGCGGCCGAGCAGACAGCAGCAGTGATGTTTGTGTTCTCCCTCTGCCAGGATACGCGTTTCTGCTGTTCCAAGATGAAAGCTCCGTGCAGGCACTGATTGATGCGTGCATCGAAGAGGATGGGAAGCTCTATCTCTGTGTTTCCAGCCCCACTATCAAAGACAAGCCGGTGGGTGGAACTGCCAGGCTTCCTGGGTGATAAACACAAATTGGGCTCTTCACCTGCGGTTTGTTCTATCTTCAGAATGTTAATGCTGAAATTTCTTTCAGGTGTCAAATTAAGTCCTTGGAAGAGAAAAGATTAACTTTTGACCTAGCCATAAAAAAGTTTTCTAGCCTGGTTACAATACCTATTTTTGTTAGAAAAAGATATATTTCCAGACAGGTGTTTTATGCTTGCTAATGATGAACATGCAGAATTGATATTGTCTGAGCGTTGTATGAAACAGAGACAAATCCTAGAAAAATACCACGGCATTGTTCTGTAAATTATTCATAAACAAAGAGTTTGGGGGCTGATGCAAGTCTGTGAATAGTTGGGGACAATTCTGCTCTAGTCCTTGTGCTCCAAATTTTGGCCGGCTGCAGCCGAATATAAAACAGCACAGTAAACAAGCAGGCAGCTCTGGAGGCTGCTGCAGGGAGATAAGGCTGGGACAGCAGGAGCAGGGCAGATCTCTGTGACCAGGGGGGTTGTACAGCACAGCTCAGGCACGATTAAGTAAATGTGCAAATGTGTCAGCAGAGGGTGAGGGTTTTGTTCCCAGAAATTTGGGTAACGAGGAAGTGATGAAATGTAGCACCCTCAGTGGGTCTGTGTTAAGAGAGCTGGTTAGCATTTCATTTTGAGAAATGGTTGCTGAACAAGTAGAGCTTAGAAAGTACAGCTGTTTGAGAAAGTTTTCCTAACCCAATCCATGAAATCTCCACCGCACTGCACACACAGCTGTACAGATGATTCAGGAGCTCCTTGGGCAAAAAAGAATTTGTGCAGCTCACTGGGTAAATATGTCATCTCTGCCTACGCAGGGAACCTTTCCTAAGCCTTTTGTCCTAAATCACCTGTTAATTTATAATTACCAAACCCTGTCTGGAAACAGCATGGGCCGAAGTTCTGTGAGAATGCATTTGCATTCTGTTTTCTTTGGAAATCTGCCTCACCTGCCTTCATACCCTGTGCACCCCACTTGGACAGGATGGCAGCTTCTTGAGATCAGTAAATATACCAGGGAGAAAAAAGAGAGAAATTGTGTTTATCTTTTACTCACTGAGTTGGGATGAATTTGCTATGAAATCCCTGCACACAGACCAGAGGTTGTGCTTCTCAAGGCAGAAAAATCTCAAGGCAGAAAACCTCAAGGTATAAAAATTAGGATGTTGTTGTAATTTATATTACTGAGACACTTTGAACTGTGAACAGTTAAAAAACCCCGGGTTTTTGTGTGTAGGTTCAGATCCGGCCTTGGAACCTTAGCGATAGCGATTTTGTCATGGATGGTTCCCAGCCTCTCGACCCAAGAAAAACCATTTTTGTTGGAGGTGTTCCTCGGCCCTTACGAGCAGGTACACGCTGGTTTGGGGGGCGTTGGAGGGAGCGAGGCAGGCAGGAGGGAGGGTTGGGCATGGTGCTGGTGGGGGACACGGCACAGCCGGCCCGGGATGGTGCTCTGGAGAGCCAGCCTGGCACTGCCAGCTTGGCACAGCCGGCCTGGGATGGTGCTCTGGAGAGCCAGCCTGGCACAGCCAGCTTGGCACAGCCAGCCTGGCACAGCCGGCCCGGGATGGTGCTGTGGAGAGCCAGCCTGGCAGAGCCAGCCTGGCACAGCCAGCTTGGCACAGCCAGCCTGGGATGGTGCTGTGGAGAGCCAGCATGGCACAGCCAGCTTGGCAGAGCCAGCCTGGCAGAGCCGGCCCGGGATGGTGCTGTGGAGAGCCCCCCAGGCCTTCAGCACGGTTTGGTTTTGCTCTGTGCCCCAGTGGAGCTGGCGATGATCATGGACCGGCTCTACGGCGGCGTTTGCTACGCCGGCATCGACACCGACCCCGAGCTCAAGTACCCCAAGGGCGCCGGGCGCGTGGCCTTCTCCAACCAGCAGAGCTACATCGCCGCCATCAGCGCCCGCTTCGTGCAGCTGCAGCACGGGGAGATTGATAAACGGGTAAGGGCTGTGCCCCCTGCCCCTGGCGCCCTCTGGAACCGCCCTTCCCGCCTCAGGGGGTCCTTGGGAATTTAATCCCAGTTTTAGAGCCGCTTAGGTGCAGCACGGGATGAACCGGAGTGGTGGGAGCTGGTGGTTGTGGCACGTGGGAGGTGACTGTGGAACAAAGTTTCTGGAGGTGCTGAGCGTGGTGGGAAGTGTGGCAGCTGCCTGGGCCTTTTCCAGGAATATTTCTCCTCCTGCCAGGATCTGTGGTGTTTGTGTGATGCCTGCCAGGGATGGGGCAGCTCTTACTCCTGCTCTGCATCTTTGGCAGAACCACCCCACGCCCAGGAGCATCCTGGTAGTGCCTTGTAAACTTGTTACTGTGCCCTCCACAGCCTGTGGAAAGGCTCAGTTTGGTTATTTCATTCCTTTATTAGTGTACTGATTATTAATTTAAATCAGAGGAATATGCCACATGGATCAGCACTTTGCTTTCTGTCCTCCTCATCTCTCTCAATTGTAACTGTCACAGTGATTTTCAGACCACAGTTTTGGGAAACTCAGATGCTCACATCTCTTCTAATTCATCCTTTGTCTCTGGATTTTTCCTACATGACTGTCACTACTGATCTTAATTTTATAGTTAATACAGCGGAAAACCTCCAAACTTGGCTGATCAGCCCATTATCATTTCCCTTCTGCTTTGGCTGTAAAGCTTGGGCAGAAGAATTGTAACAACAATTGGACTGTGGGCCTGTGAATTGGAATGTCTTTGTTCCAGTCTTGGCTCTGAAATAAGTTCTGCACAGCTTTGAACAAATAATTTGGGCCGCCCTTGTGCAACTTGTGCTTGCATAAGCAGACCCTTGGGTGAATAGGTCCATTGAGGCTTGTGGGACTACAAATTTAAGTAAGTGCTTGTAAACTCTGAAAAAAAAATTTTGCAATCTATTTCCCCTTCCTTCTCTCCTCCCGCTCCTTATTTCCTCATTTTTTTTCTATAGTTTTAGTGTGGGGAGATAAATGCTCAGAGGATTCATGATAGGAGAGATCATGAGGTGAAAATACAGCAATACGACTTTTTATTAAGATTCTATTTATTAATAATTTTCTAAGACTGTTTTTCTGTAAAAAGGAAAAGAAAATTAGTAAAAAAAATAGAAACAAGAAGGGATTTCCTGTAAAATTAGGCAAGGGGGTGCTGCTGAAGGGTGTGCCCTGAGATGCTGCCAAGGAAGGGTTCAGTGCCTGGGGCTCGCACCCTGAGGGGGCCTGGTGGAGCTGCTGCAAGTGAGGCTTTCTCTGGGGCTGGAAATTCCCTGTGCCCGGCTCAGGGAGCAGTTCCAGCCCCTGTCACACTCGGAAGAAACGTGACAAGGACACCTGAGCTGCAGTTGAAGGGGGCTGAGCAGAGGGAACGGGGCAGAATCGCCTCTGTGGCATCTTGGTGCTTTTAGCTCTTGGAGAAGGCAGAACTCCTCAAAACCCCCAAGCTCACCCTGCACAGCAGAGTGGGGATGGGGAGAGGGGTGTCAGGAATATTTGACTGCTTCTGCTCCTCTGCAAATCCACTGCGCTGGCGGGGAGGTTTGGGAAATGCGGCTCGAGCACTGGAAGAGGAGAAAACCAGGCCATTAAAAAGGCTGTGCTGCCTCTGAGCAGTTTATGTGTCCTGTAAGCAAAAAAAAAAAATGACATCACACTGCTGCAGGGCTGTCTGGGCCGTGATAAAACTGGGTGGGTTTGAAAAGCCAGGAACTTGTGAATGTCCTCATTTGCCTGAGGTGTGTCCGAGGCGCAGAGAGGAGCAGCCCCGGGCCAGATGCAGCGATAACAATGCAGATACCAGCCACAGGCTGGGTGTTTGAAAATGGTGGTGAAAACATCACATTAAATGAGCTCCAGAGAAGGTTCACAAACCGTGCTAGAACAGGAATTTGCACCTGTATTTGTTGCTGCTGTTCTGAATTCCTGCCCCTCACCTGGCCCTTAATGCCAGCAGCGTGGGAGGGCATCAGGCCCCTGTTAAGCCTCTCATTTGATCCCAACAAGATCAGGTGGATTTCCTTCCGCTGAGAGGACTAAGCCATGGAAAAAGAACACAGAAATGGGCTGTTTATTTGGAGGATACATTAATTGTTTTTAATGTTGGGACTTCAGATACTGAAATTTGCAGGTTATGTGCATGTTTAATGCACAATTTGTGGTGTTGTATGAACAGTTCCCATTCCTGCCTGAAAGGGAAGGAGCTTAATTGGGGACCAGAATTAACTCCCATAATTATCCAGGGGTTGGTTGTGACAGCAGGTGTGGCACTGATGGTCAGCACTGATTCCTGGGGAGGTTTTGGTGGGAATGTTGAATGCCTGGAGTTTTGGGTGTTGGACATCCACAATCAGGTGTCGTGAGGGGGAATCCCGAGCGCAGCATTCCCTGAGGCTGCCCTTTGAGGACACGGCTGTGGGGTGGGAAGGAAGAGTGATGGACTGTGTGGGGTTGACAGGAGGAGGGACAGCCCGTGTGGGGTTGACAGAAGTGATGGATTGTGTGGGGTTGGAAGGAGAGGTGATGGACTGTGTGGGGTTGGAAGGAGAAAAGGGATGGCTTGTGTGGGGTGGACAGGAGGAGAGATGGACTGTGTAGGGTTGAAACAAGAAGTGAGGGACTGTGTGAGGTTGACAGGAGGAGTGCCAGCCCATGGTGGGGTTGACAGGAGAAGTGACGGCCTGTGTGGGGTTGACAGGAGAAGCGATGGTCTGGGTGAGGTTGGAGGGAGAAGGGATGGCCTGTGTGGGGTTGACAGGAGGACTGATGGCCTGTGTGGGGTTGAAAGGAGGAGGGACAGCCCGTGTGGGGTTGGAAGGAGAAGCAATGGACTGTGTGGGGTTAAAAGAGGAGTGATGGCCTGTGTGGGGTTGACAGGAGAAGCGATGGTCTGTGTGAGGTTGGAGGGAGAAGTGATGGCCTGTGTGGGGTTGAAACAAGAAGTGCCAGTCTGTGTGGGGTTGACAGGAGGAGTGCCAGCCTGTGTGGGGTTGAAACAAGATGCAATGGACTGTGTGCAGTTGACAGGAGGGGGGACAGCCCGTGTGGGGTTGACTGGAGGAGGAACAGCCCGTGTGGGGTTGACTGGAGGAGGGACAGCCCGTGTGGGGTTGAAAGGAGACGGATGGTGTGGGGTTGGAGGGAGAAGCGATGGACTGTGTGTGGTTGACAGGAGGAGTGCCAGCCCGTGTGGGGTTGGCAGGAGGAGGGACAGTCCGTATGGGGCTGACAGGAGGAGAGATGGCCCGTGTGGGGTTGGAGGGAGAAGTGCCAGCCCGTGTGGGACTGACAGGAGGAGGGACAACCCGTGTGGGGCTGACAGGAGGAGGGATGGCCCGTGTGGGGCTGGAGGGATGGAGGGAGAAGTGCCAGCCCGTGTGGGGTTAACAGGAGAAGCAATGGACTGTGTGGGGTTGATGGATTGTGTGGGGTTGGAGGGAGGAGTGCCAGCCCGCATGGGGCTGACAGGAGGAGTGACCCTGTCCCGTTCCCCGTCCAGGTGGAAGTTAAGCCATACGTCCTGGACGATCAGCTGTGCGACGAGTGTCAGGGCGCGCGCTGCGGCGGCAAGTTCGCGCCCTTCTTCTGCGCCAACGTGACGTGTCTGCAGTATTACTGTGAATATTGCTGGGCTGCCATCCACTCCCGCGCCGGCCGCGAGTTCCACAAGCCCCTGGTGAAGGAGGGAGGCGACCGCCCCCGGCATATTTCATTCCGCTGGAACTAAAGGATCGCTCGTTTGCAGGCCTCTGATTTTAAGTGCACTCTTCTGTTTCTTCCCCCGCCCCTGCCCTCTCTCTCACAGCATGTCCTTTTGTAGTAGTCTGTAATTTAACGCTATCTAACGAAAAGAATGACCTATAATGGGTATTTTATAGAACCTTGTCATTGAAAACTGTATTGGGAACTCCTTTTCGTATCGATAACATGTTGCGAGCGAGTTGCATTCTCTTGTCTTTACTACCGAGAGAACACTTTAATTTCCTGCAACGTTTTCTTAGAGGAGAGAAAAATATTAAGAGAAGAGAATTGAAACAATAGAGTATTTTGGTTTTTTAATTAAATTATTGTTAATAAAGAACATAATAATACTTTTATTAAATAACCGTGTAACAATAACACTATCGGTCTGTTCTGACACTTTTCCCCCAGGGAAGCCTGTTTTTGCCTCTCTTTATTTTTTTTTTTATTTTTTTTCTTTTTGGTTTGGACTTTGGATTTTTCCAGCAACAGATGAAGTTAGCATTTACCTACCAACAGGAAAGAGCATGTTTAAAGCAACAAAAATGCATGAGCAAAGTTGAAGCAGCACTATAATAATGATCTTTTAATTTTTTTTGTTGGTTTTTTTTGTTTTTTTAAATCTTTTAAGGGTTTTGAGGCTGAAATTTTAGCTTGGTGTGTATCTGACCATGCCTCTGGCTACCACCCACATCCAAATTACTAACGAGATAGGCAGAGCTTACTATATTTTCATCAAAATGATTACATTTTAAGAATTCCTGAATGTAAAAGTTGAGTAAAGTTACTACTGAGGGGGGAGTGCACTTTTTTTTTTTTCCTTTGAGAGAACTCAATTGTCTGGTTACAGCCCTAGATATCCTACCAAAGCTAGAGTAATGACAACTAGTGAACTGGCATTTCCTCTCCTGAAGGATAAATATATAGATTTTATTTTTGATGGCTATATATAACTCTATATCCTAATATACTAACACGCATCAGGGGCCAGCCTTTGCTCTCCATTTTGACGCGAAAAAGAAAAAAAAAAAGCAGAAAACCTAAAGATACCTCAAGGATATCACTGATTTTCACTGGAGTTTTGATATTCCCTGGTGGCACAGATTTGGCTGCTCACTGGTTTCCCATCAGGTGAGCTCAGCTCTCAGTCCCCTCAAATTTCGCTGTGACAGAAGCCACGAGCGCGAGGAGTTTCCCGATCTGGGTTTGTGCTGGAGCAGGGCAGGGGCGCCGAGCCTCTCCTGCTCCCCCAGCTCAGCTCCTCCCAGTTCATTGTGGGCAGATAAAGACCTGGAGGTGCTGGAGGTGCCAAGGTGGCTGATTAACCCAGAACTCAGCCCTGCCTTGAGGAGCCAACGCTGGCGAGTGGGTGCAGAGGGTTCAGCTCAAGGAGTAGTTCTGAAAATCGATTCTTTTGTAGCGCTTTCGAACGAAATGCCCCGGCCAACCTCTCCACCGAGGACGTAGCAGTGCGCGCCAACCAAGTGGTTCTGCGGCAATCTCTGCCCGGCCCCCGGGGCCTGGCACCACCCGAGAGTCTCCCAAACCAAAGATTTGCCCCGGCGCTGCTCGGAAAACATCTGCTCCCTCCAGAGCCCCCCTCGTCCCCTTTCCCCAGCCCCGTGATCTTTCTGAGAAGCAGTTTTTACGTTCGACACAGGCTTTAATGAACTGATACCTTACCAGGTTTCCAAAGGTCAAAATGGAGACATTTGCTGTCGATTTAGTCAAGTATAGCAAGGGAGCTGCTTTTCCTGAAATCCCTGAAAATATTGACAACAGTAATGCAAACGCAGAGTGCTCTTGTGTAGATTGTCAGGGACTTTTTTTTCTCTGAAGTACAGAATTCTAGTTGGAATGTTCCTCCTTTTCGTTGGGTTTTTTTTGGTTTTTTTAACGCTTGTAGGTGGCTTTGGGGTGTGCTATCGTGCCGATCCTGCCCAGCAAACAGGTGAGGTGGGGTTTCCATTACAAGAAATTAACACTGTTTGAGAACTTAGCTTTGAATAATAATTTTTTCCCTTTGTACATGACCTGCTGAATTTCGGTACAGTGTTTTTGTAGCTAACTTATTTTGTCATGCACATAATGTATATTTGTTATGCACTACTTTTGTATATCTTGTTTTTCCAACAGTGAGCATTTTTAGGCACACTTTTCACTGACGGGATATCTCTTTATGCAATACCTCAATTTTTCATATTGCAAAGAGTAGCTTTTTGTACTTTTATTACTGAGAGATCTTCATATACTTCATTTTTTAATATAAATAATTTTAATAAATTTTATTTTCTTATATTCTGCTTTTTATACATTTCAGTGCTCTGCATACATTTTGAATTATGGATGTTGTGCACTGGCAATGCTATTTTAGAATCTGCAGAGAAAAGAAAGCATGTTGCTTAAACATCTTAGCCCAGCACCAGGTATTTGGTGTACATATAATTTAAGAAATAGTATATGTAAAGTTGAGAATTAAAGAAGAAAAAAAAAAAAAAAAGCATGAGAGTGACAAATAATGACACTTGTCTTTAGACCCATGAAATTTAAATGCATAAATATAGCGTAGAAATTTCAAAAAAAAAAAAAAAAAGTCAAGAACCATCAGAATTGTTCTACCGCTTCTTACCGAGTTTTTAAAGACGATAACACGAAACGCAGACGTTTTTGGTGAATGTTTAGCCATTTTTATCATTATTATTATTATTATTATTATGAATAAAGAATCGGTGTTAGGTGTTTGACGCAGAACCGTGTGTCTGCTCTTTGAAATTCTATTTAAAGAAATCAAAAGCGAGCCGCGTTAGGATGCATGACTAATGTAAGCAATCGTTATTCTACTAATATTCACTTGTGATTGTGTGACCAGCGTGTTTACAGATCCTTTGGGTTCCACTTCGACTTTCCAGGGCATCACCAATTCTCTCCATCGCTCTGTGCGCTCCGGCCGGCCCTTCTGCCGGTGGCACCTCGGGGTTACCGTGTAGCCCCGCGCTCATTAACGTCTAATTAGGTACCGCTGGGGGGGGGGGAGGGGCGGGGTTAATTCCATGGTTATTTTTGCAATGTAAAATAAAGTGTTTCTGATGATTTTCTCTGTAAAGGAACCCCGCTGCCCCGTGCTTTTTTTTTTTTTTTTTGGGTTTTTATTTTTGGTAGAGTCGCTACTTCTCCATACACAGACCTCTGCAGAAAGCAAATTTTTCAACCTTGCAGTGACTGAATTTAGCGTTTTCTAAGGATGCTGTTGGAAAGACTTGATAATTCACCCCCCTTGTGTTTTTTGAAGAGTTAAAACCTTCTGTTCAAAGGTGATTTAAAACTTGAATGTGATGAATTGTGGCAAGTTAACTTCAAGTTATGTGCAATACCTATTTCAGACTTCTGGAAGATCTTTGCAGTGTAATTCTTTGTTTTTAATTGCAGACATTTAAAAATGTCATTTTCTACTGTTCTAGTAAATCCTCTTTCTTGCTGGTGTTTCTAAAGAAAAGAATCAGAAATCAATCTTTCTACTAATGTAAATTTGAGATTATTTTTAAAAAAAAAATGGAATAAAAGGTTTTGGTCATTTGCTTTATTTTATTATCTTATTTTAAAGCTACTGTGATAGCATTGTAAGAATTGGGACAATATTGTATTCAACTGTTTTATTTTTTATATTTTTAAATTTTAAAGTATAATTAGTTTTTATAATTTTCATCAGATTTTTTTGTTATATTTTTTGGAAGTGAAACTTTTAGCAAGTGGGTGTCTAGTTTTTACTAATCCCTAATATGTTTTTTTCCCCCCAATGTATTGCTCATATTATCAGAAGGAAAAGTTATTTAAGTATGTCAGTTAATTGTACTACTTGGCTGAATTTCCATATAGTTTTTACTGTGTATGGGGAGGTTGTAGTATTTATTATAGCATTTTAAATAAGGGTAATTCATTTTTTATTAAAGTCATTTTCACGTTTAAGTTCATATTTTTGTATGTTCTACTCTAAGTTATATAACACAAGTTACTTTTTTTAAAAAGAGTTCATTTGTTGAAGTGCTAGTGAAAATTAATGTTATTAAATAGTTTGCAAATGACTATTTATACCAGTATGCATATAATTTTTAAATATTTGTAATGTGAGATGTTGAATGAATAAAACTTTTAACTCAATGCTTCTCTTTAACCTTTTTATTTGGAGCTTCTTGTGGGAACTTGTTCCTTTGTGGCCGTGCTTTGTGGGGTTTGGGGAGGGGGTTCTGTTGGGTTTGTGGGATGGAAGGGGATTCAGGGGAGTTCTGCCGCCCTGTCCTGGTCACCGCAGCAGCCAAGGTTCCGTGGGGAGGTGGAGATCCGGCAGGTGAGCGGAAAATCACTGAGTGGGCTGGGATGGGCTGGAAGGGACCTTAAAAACCATCCGTGGCAGGGATCCCACTGTCCCAGGCTGCTCCAAACCCCGTCCAGCCTGGCCTTGGCCACTGCCAGGGATCCAGGGGCAGCCACAGCTTCTCTGGGCACCCTGTGCCAGGGCCTCCCCACCTTCACAGGGAGGAATTCCTTCCCAAAATCCCACCCATCCCTGCCCTGTGTCAGTGTGAAGCCGTTCCCTGTGTCCTGTCCCTCCATCCC
Organism: Pomatostomus ruficeps; assembly: GCA_013400735.1. Taxonomy (NCBI): domain Eukaryota; kingdom Metazoa; phylum Chordata; class Aves; order Passeriformes; family Timaliidae; genus Pomatostomus; species Pomatostomus ruficeps. The sequence goes on from VYZT01011753.1 coordinate 34,271, forward strand.
TTGTAAATCCTCTCTCTCCATCTTCCCTCCAGGCCACAGCTGGGTGAAGCAAACCCTTCTCTTTTCCAGGCTGAGCAATCCCAGATCCTTTGGGAGAGGGGACACAGAGAACCCGAGTGTTGATGTCGCATGTATGGACACAAACACAAGTAGCTGAACAGGCTGAGGAGTCCAAAAGGAGAGCTAAAAAGAGAGAGCTAAATGAGAGTCAAAAGAGAGTCAAAAGAGAGAGGGCAGAACCCTCTGACCTTTATTTACATGTTCTTAGAAATCACCATGGATTGGAGGTAGAAATTACCACCTCTCAATCACACTGGTCAAAGGAAAAATCCATCCCATGTCTCCGCCTAGGAGAATGGAATGAGAACAACAAGGACAGTTAGCAAAAACACGGCCATGTTTACACCAGCATGCGTGAGAAAGTACTACAGCAAAGAGAAACATTGAAAAACTGCAAAACTCAGGACAACACCCGAGTGGGGCCAGGGCAGAGCCCCCAAGGCAGGGCCAGCCCAGGATTCCTTTTTCCTTGTCTCCCGGCTGTGATCTGACAGTATCTTGCATTTTAGAGAACTCGCTCGTTTCAGCCTTGAATTTAAAACACCTCAACCTGAAATATCTCCCGAGTGGTGTGAAGTGGTGCTGCCTTTCAGATCGGCTCTTCAAGGGCTGCTCGCCAGGCGCTTGAGGAGTCCCGGAGCCGCGCCGCTATCTCGAGTGCCATCGCTGTGGGAATTGTGCTGCAAATGTTCCCTGGATGGGGAGGCTCCTTCCTCTGTGCGGCTGCTCCAGGGAAATCCCGCAGCTCTGCTGGGATTCATCCTGCCCGCGCTGATCCCTTCACCTGGAGCTGCTCCTGCCTTCGGGAATCGGTTTGTAACAGGGAAGGTTTGCTGGTTTTCAACAGGGAAGTTTTGCTGGCGGTTCCTGGCAGGTATTCCCAATTCCCGTGAACAGAAAGCCGGGATGCTCGGGATCGGGAGCACAGGGGCTGCAGGTGCCTTGGCTGCAGGAATTCCTCGGTGCTCAGCACCGGACACTCCTGAGCAGCTCCAGCGTGTGACTTGGCTGGGAAACTTTATCCCTCTGTTCCCTGCATGGGGATTGGTAGGAAATAGTCCCAGTTCGGCCTCTTTGAGGGATTAAAGTGTTCTTGGCATTGTTTTCAAGGCCCTTTAGACGTGCTGAATTACGTGTTCATGTTTTTGCACAAGAGTGACCGACTTGAAATTTGGTCCTGGAACAGCGAGGTTGAAGGGTTTGGATGCCGTGGTGGTGGAATCAGCCATGTCCTTACACACAGGGCACTCCCTGATTCCAATTCAGTGCTGCAAATTTAGAGAGATTATCAGGATCCAACATCTGATTTGCAGTTGGGGATTACAGTGTAGATTCATTCTAAAGTTCTCCTGTTCTGAAGGTTGCAAAAAAATTTGTGTTTCATAAATGGAGTTTTCTTACTCAGGCAGAGTCTAAAACATTTAAATCAGTAAGGGGAAAGGTCTGGAGCATTCAGAGCTCCAAATAAGCACTGTTGGGAGCTATGGGCTGGCTCTGAATTGCTGGCGACTTCCTAGGGCAGACGACGCAACAAATCCCTGCTGGATGGCACTTTGCACGGAAGCTGTAAGTAAATGCTACCGGCAGACTCCAGGAGGTGGAGGGAGGCCCTGCTGGGTGGAATTCCAGAATTTCCACCGTGTGTGAATCCCAACTTTGCCCTTCCTGCAGGAGCTGCCCCCAGCACAGCCCCGGGAGCTCTTGGGTGCCACATTCCAGGGCGGTGCAGGAGGTGGATGCGGCCCCTCTGCCGCGATTGAAGGGCTGGGCTGCCCTCCAGGATGCGCTCTGAGCTCTCAGGTCCTTGTCGGGCGCTTTGTGCCCAGCCCTGACTGCCCCAAAACGCTCAGTGCGGCTCCAGGGAATCTGGGACGAGGCAGAGCCTCGGGAAAGGGGAGATGAGGGGAAGCACTGCCATCCCTTTGTGTGTGAAATAACGGGAGATGAGGAGAAGCCATCCCTTCCTGTGTGTGAAATGAGGGGAGATGAGGGGAAGGATGAGGAGAAGCCATCCCTTCCTGTGCGTGAAATAACGGGAAATGAGAAGGAGCCATCCCATTTCTGTGTGAAATAACGGGAGATGAGGAGGAGCACTGAGTCCCTTCCTCTGTGTGAAATAAGGGGAGCTGAGGGGAGCTGAGGAGGTGGACTGCACCCCTTCCTCTGAAATGAGGGGAGATGAGGAGAAGCCATCCCTTCCTCTGTGTGTGAAATGAGGGGAGATGAGGAGAAGCCGTCCAATTTCTGTGTGAAAGAAGTGGAGATGAGGAGAAGCACTGCATCCCTTCCTGTGTGTGAAACGAGGGGAGATGAGGAGAAGGATGAGGAGAAGCCGTCCCTTCCTGTGTGTGAAACGAAGGGAGATGAGGAGAAGCACTGAGTCCCTTCTTCTGTGTGAAACAAGGGGAGATGAGGAGAAGCACTGCATCCCTTCCTGTGTGTGAAACAAGGGGAGATGAGGAGAAGCACTGCATCCCTTCCTGTGTGTGAAACGAGGGGAGATGAGGAGAAGGATGAGGAGAAGCCATCCCTTCCTGTGTGTGAAATGAGGGGAGATGAGGGGAAGGATGAGGAGAAGCCATCCCTTCCTGTGCGTGAAATAACGGGAAATGAGAAGGAGCCATCCCATTTCTGTGTGAAATAACGGGAGATGAGGAGGAGCACTGAGTCCCTTCCTCTGTGTGAAATAAGGGGAGCTGAGGGGAGCTGAGGAGGTGGACTGCACCCCTTCCTCTGAAATGAGGGGAGATGAGGAGAAGCCATCCCTTCCTCTGTGTGTGAAATGAGGGGAGATGAGGAGAAGCCGTCCAATTTCTGTGTGAAAGAAGTGGAGATGAGGAGAAGCACTGCATCCCTTCCTGTGTGTGAAACGAGGGGAGATGAGGAGAAGGATGAGGAGAAGCCATCCCTTCCTGTGTGTGAAAGCAGCTGATTCCGTTGTCAGAGTGAAAAGCAGCCCNAGGGAGATGAGGAGAAGCACTGAGTCCCTTCTTCTGTGTGAAACGAGGGGAGATGAGGAGAAGCCATCCCTGCCTCTGTGAAACGAGGGGAGATGAGGAGAAGCCATCCCTGCCTCTGTGAAACGAGGGGAGATGAGGAGAAGGATGAGGAGAAGGATGAGGAGAAGCCATCCCTTCCTGTGTGTGAAACGAGGGGAGATGAGGAGAAGGATGAGGAGAAGCCATCCCTTCCTGTGTGTGAAACGAGGGGAGATGAGGAGAAGGATGAGGAGAAGCCGTCCCTTCCTGTGTGTGAAACGAGGGGAGATGAGGAGAAGGATGAGGAGAAGCCGTCCCTTCCTGTGTGTGAAACGAAGGGAGATGAGGAGAAGCACTGAGTCCCTTCTTCTGTGTGAAACAAGGGGAGATGAGGAGAAGCACTGCATCCCTTCCTGTGTGTGAAACGAGGGGAGATGAGGAGAAGGATGAGGAGAAGCCGTCCCTTCCTGTGTGTGAAACGAAGGGAGATGAGGAGAAGCACTGAGTCCCTTCTTCTGTGTGAAACAAGGGGAGATGAGGAGAAGCACTGCATCCCTTCCTGTGTGTGAAACGAGGGGAGATGAGGAGAAGGATGAGGAGAAGCCGTCCCTTCCTGTGTGTGAAACGAAGGGAGATGAGGAGAAGCACTGAGTCCCTTCTTCTGTGTGAAACAAGGGGAGATGAGGAGAAGCACTGCATCCCTTCCTGTGTGTGAAACGAGGGGAGATGAGGAGAAGGATGAGGAGAAGCCGTCCCTTCCTGTGTGTGAAACGAAGGGAGATGAGGAGAAGCACTGAGTCCCTTCTTCTGTGTGAAACAAGGGGAGATGAGGAGAAGCACTGCATCCCTTCCTGTGTGTGAAACGAGGGGAGATGAGGAGAAGGATGAGGAGAAGCCATCCCTTCCTGTGTGTGAAAGCAGCTGATTCCGTTGTCAGAGTGAAAAGCAGCCCTGGGATAAGAATATCCTCGCAGCTGCCTGTGCACGCCGGGAAGCTGAGGGGGTGAATCAGTGCTCTGAATGCAGCGCTGAGAGCGCTCCTGCAGCCCCGTGCTCGGATTGATGCCATCAGATATCACCTGTTCCCGTGGCACAGGAACTACAATTTCCTGACTTCTTGTAGGGCTTGTCAGGGAGACAATTCGATGCTAAATGCTGATTTGTTTGAATGAATCTCTCCCTCTGTCGCTCTGTTTAAGGAGTGTGGGAGGCCATGTTCCGTTAAGTTTCCTCCACAAAATTTGCTGCTCCAAAGTTCTCAGTCCTCCTGGAACACATGAAATATAGAGATGTATTAAGTCAGTGGTTGATTGCAGTTTTTTCTTCCTGAAATTTAATTTTGGTGAGTCATGAAAGCTGAGATTCAATCCTCTGAGCACAGCACAGGTCAAGGATGGCTGTGAGGACACAATTTTGGGTTTGTATTATTCTCAAAGTTTGAAATGGACGTGGTTTTATCGCTCTCAGCCATATTTTTTATCCCAAAACGATAACAGGTTGAGTTGCTTTGCTTCTCATAAGAATGAAGACAATTGGTTTTAAAAGGCAGAGTGACGGGGTAGGTGCTGTGGACACACACTCTGTGCATCAGTAACTCAGCCCGGAGCTGAAATCCGTGGAAGGAGAGCAATGCATTAAAAAAAAAAGTCTCTGTCAGCCTTCTCCAACAATGAAAACAACGTTTGCTGGGTGTAAATCAGCCCCTGGCATCTCTGCTGACTCAGTTTGCTCAGGGATGGTTCAGGCCCCGCTGTGCTTTAGGTTGTCACCTTGGCTGAGTGTCACTGCGAGGCAGCGCTGGTGGCTCTCAGCTGATGCCCAGCGCTGGGCTGGGCTCGGGGCACGTTCATGCCAAGGGTTTCTGGGTTTAACTGGGATTCCCCAGGTTTCTGAGGTGTTCTGCAAGCAGCAGGGAGCAGCCCCGGCTCCGCTGCAGGGGCCAGCTGTGCACAGACAGATGTTGCTCTGTACAGAGGCAGAATCAGCCCGGCTCTTCAGTGAGCGCAAAGGGAATTGGCTCCGGCGGTGCTTTCACAGGGGGGCTGTAGAGGAGTGTGAGGGCAGAACAAAGCAGTGGCTGCTTCTCTGCAGAGGGAGAGCAATCCATGGAGACAGAGCTTGGCTCTGCTCCTCTCCTGGCAGCGTCCCGGAGTCCCTGGAGGGAGGGAGGAGGGAATGCTCGGGATCTGGAGCAGTTCTCAAAGTTCCAATGGCACCATTACAGGGTGGCCTTGCTGCTGAAAATCCAAAAATCTTTTGGGTTGGAAAAGATCTCCTGGATCATTGAGTCCAGCCTGTGCCTGATCCCCACCTTGTCCCCAGCCCGGAGCACTGAGTGCCACCTCCAGGTGTTCCAGGGACACCTCCAGGGATGGCGCTGCTGCAGCCGGGTGTGTGGGTGGTCCCACTTTGGCCTGGGATCCTGTTAGAGAACAGGTTAGAAATCATGAGCTTTCTGTGCCTGGGCTTGGGTTATCGACGTTAATGCTCAATCTGGGGATGATTTAGTGATTTTTGCTTTTTACATCCTGCGTGAGCCAGGATTCTCTCAGCACCTGGAGTGGCTGAATTTCCTCAGCTGTGTGTTCACTCGGGATCTAACTGCACATCCCCCAGAACAGCAGATTTTTAATCTTTAATGTCATCGTCCCTGCAGCCTAAAACCTGGTAAAGCTTTCCTGGCTGATTTGGAAACAAATACCAGTAACTTGCACATTTATTTCATTTTTCCTTTGGAATAATGAAATCAGAGAAAGTGAAGTCCTCACCTGCCTTCTGCTTTATCCTCTTGGCTCCCAGCCTGTCCTGGAAATCAGGCTGTGCAGTTCTGGTGTAATCTCAGGGCTCATTTTGTCTCAGAGTTTTCCCCACAGTTTTATTTCCAGCTGGCAATCTGCTGAAATGCTGTAGCACAGAGTTCTGCTAAGCCTGGGGGTTTGATCTCCTCGCCGTGGGTTTTGCTATAAAGCCTCTGGATCTTCTCGGTGATTTGGGAATCTCTCCAGGGGAGGCTCAGGCTTTTACGTAACAAGTTTATAGTCTGCTAAATATTTTTATGAAGAGATGGGAGAACAGGCCTGTCCCTGTGAGTGGTGGGGAGGAACAGCTCCCGTGTGTGTGGTTTGTGAAGCAGTGGGAGCTGTGCAGGTGAAATGCAGGTGCTGTTCCATTTTCTCTCTCTGCTGCCCCATTGCTGCTCACACAATTAGCTGAGAGCCAGGCTAAATGATGAAAATTCACAAGTAAGAAGAAGCTGAAGGCAAATTCACTGTTTTGACTTAGCAGAAGTCGTGACTTTTGTTTTTATAATGATTCCTGGTTACACTAATAAGTGGTCCCCGGTGTCTTTTGTACAGTAACCACACTCTAATGAAATCCCTCATTCCGGTGACTTATTAAATATTCTGTGAAAATGAAGGTGATAGAATAATTGTTTGTGCTGCTGCTGAGGGTATAATTAACAAGGTTCGAGGGTAGCTGTTGTCAGAATTAGCACACTTTTCCCTGTTCACAGTGCTCAGATCTATTCACCCTTTGCAGATGATCAAGAAAACAGAACAGTTAATGAGCAATGGCCTTGCCTGAGCTGTGCTGAATTTTAGGGTAAGTTTAGGTGGGATGAATGGAAGAAATTCCTCCCTGTGAGGGTGGGAGGCCCTGGCACAGGTGCCCAGAGAAGCTGTGGCTGCCCCTGGATCCCTGGCAGTGCCCAAGGCCGGGCTGGACAGGGTTTGGAGCAGCTTGGGACAGTGGAAGTGTCCCTGCCATGGCAGGGCCAGAATGAGCCGATCTTTAATGTCCCACCCAACCCATTGTGTGATTCCATGAACTCTGTGCAATCATGTGAGTACTTTCCACTGCAAGGAACGTTCAGAGAAAGGCCGATCTCCACCGGCAGCAGAAGGGTGGGGTTTTTCGGGGAATCACTGTGCGTGCAGCAATGTCCCAATGGCTCCTTCCTTCCCTCTCCCTGGCATCGGCTGTGGGCACCGAACACTGCCTCATTTTGAAAGGACTGTCAGGGCTCACAGATGTTGCTGACACATCCTTGGCCAAAGCAGAACTGGAACAATGGAATTCAGGAACCGGCGCAGGCTCTGAGCCGGAGGAGCTGCCACTGGAGCACAAAGCAAAGGCACGCTGAGGTGCAGGCTGAAAGCTGGAATCTGGGCTATTTTTAACCACACTGTTGCAGCTGTGGTGAAAAGCTGAGATGTTTGCTCAGAGTGATTAATACAGAGATAGTGGCCAGCTGGTAGCCAGTTCACACATGTGGCAAGGTGGGTGAAGAGCAGCGTGAAGCTAAAATAGCTGAACTTGACAGATCTGCAGAGAGATTTTTAGGTGGCATTGATGTTTCTGAGCAGCAGCAGATCCTGAAAGGGATCTGAGGTGATTTTGCTTTTGAGATCAAAGTGCTGGCAATGTGCTGTTGGGAAAAGTGGACAAAATGTGCCCCACGAGGTCTGTGTGTTTGCATTAGCAGGGTGGAAGCCTTTCCATGAGTACAGGTGCTGAGAAACCACTGCCTTGGCAGCCGCGGTGCCCTGAGGAGGCCGGAGGAAGGAAGCAGCTGCCAGCTGGCACGGGCAGCCCCTGCCCTGGCAGATACAGCAGCGAGTGTTCCTGCACAGCGCCGAGGCAGCCCTGGAACGAACACGGGGCTCTTTGGGTTTGTGTGGGAGCCTTCGGTGGGGGTTGGGGTGTGGGCTGCGCTGCAGCTGAAGCAGGGATTTCTTTACCATGGTTTTGTGATGGATGGAGCTGGGGAAGTTTGTAGGCCAGGAGCAGTTTTTAATGAAGCTTTTGGGTTTAATATCCCAAATTGGATCACTGGCTGCTGCCTCACTGGGGCTGTTGGTTAGTGCAGGTTTTGATAGAGGAGGAGGGAGTTTGGGTTTGTGGAGGAGTGGAGCTGAGAATTGTAGAATCACAGAATATCCTGAGTGGAAGGGACCCACAGGATCATCCAGCTCCTGGATACACAGACCCCCCAACAATCCAAATTCCTGGCAGTGGTGTCCAAACACCCCTGGAGCTCTGGCAGCCTCGGGGCTGTGCCCATTCCCTGGGGAGCCTGGGCAGTGCCCAACACCCTCGGGGGGAAGAACCTTTCCCTAATATAGGAGATCGCAGTTGATATTTGGGGTCACAGTTGATCCCAAGGCTCCTCACTCTGTGGTTGTGTCATATCTACAACCTCCTTTCTAGTCCGTACCCTTCGGAGCCTGCAGGAGATGCCCTTTTATAACCGGGAAACAACAAATTTCTCTGGCGCACTGTCAGGCCGTGCCTCTGCGGGTTGTTTTTCCCGGTCTGCAGCTGCATACGCGAGATGCCTCTCGCCGGCAGTGTGTACAATAGCTGGGAATCCAGGGATGCTTTGGCAGGCGGGGATCGCTCGGGCCCGCAGCGGCGGCACCGGGGCAGCGCCGGTTCCGCGGGAGCGGCCGCCACCTGCCGGGGTCCGCCCGCGCTGCAGCGGCACCGGGAGCGGGGATCGCCGCGGAGAGAGCTCCGGGAGCACCGAATCCCACCTGTGCCGATCCCCGCCGAGGGGAGAGAGCTCCGGGAGCACCGAGCCCCACCTGTGCCCATCCCCGCCGGGGAGAGAGCTCCGGGAGCACCGAGCCCCACCTGTGCCCCATCCCCGCCGAGGGGAGAGAGCTCCGGGAGCACCGAGCCCCACCTGTGCCCCATCCCCACCCATGCCCATTTCCACTCTGTCCCCAGCCCGGAGCACTCAGTGCCACCTCCAGGGATGGGCACTCCAAAGCTCCCTGGGCAGCCCCTGCCAAGGCCTGAGCCCCCTTTCCATGGGGAAATTCCTGCTGCTGTCCAAGCTGAGCCTCCCCTGGCCCAGCCTGAGGCCGTTCCCTGTGCTCCTGTCCCTGTGCCCTGGGAGCAGAGCCCGACCCCCCCGGCTGCCCCCTCCTGTCAGGGAGTTGTGCAGAGCCAGAAGGGCCCCCGGAGCCTCCTTTGCTCCAGGCTGAGCCCCTTTCCCAGCTCCCTCAGGATTCTCCAGCCCCTTCCCAGCTCCGTTCCCTGCCCTGGACACACACAGGGACTCTCAGCCTCTTCAAAGCCTGGGGAATGACCATGGTTTGCTTCATAGTCTCTTCGGATCCATTCCCAAGGGCACCACCATTCATGCTGCCCGTGCTGCTGAAACAATTAGGGGGAAAAAAGGTATTTTCATATCATTTATTCTTTGTGATTTGCAATCCTATGCGAAGTGTGCTGAACTCTGGGGAATAATCTGGAGCAGTATTTTAGTGACAAAGAAACAACAGTAGAGTTGATGTAAATTGTTCCCTGTGAGGGTGGGGAGGCCCTGGCACAGAGAAGCTGTGGCTGCCCCTGGATCCCTGGCAGTGCCCAAGGCCAGGTTGGACGGGGCTGGGAGCACCCTGGGATAATGGAAGGGGTCCCTGCCCATGGCAGAGGGTTGGACTGGATGAGCTTTAAGGTCCCTTCCAGCCCAAACCATTCTATTATTCTATGACTTGAGCTCTTCAGAGGTTTGGGAACTCCAGTTGTCGCTGTCCATATCCAACAAATCCCTGCTGCCGTGGGACACATCTCTGCCGAGCACCTGCACGGGCTGGACTGACCACGCTCTGCATCCTGTCACTGTCACACATCTGCTGCTGCCTGAAGGACAAAACAGGTATTTAATATTTCATTACTGTTCAGCAAGTGGCTGGAGCGGGTGCACTGTTTGGGGAGGAATTAATTGTATCAATGCAGGCACTGCAGCAGCACCTGCACCAAAGGGGTGCCAGCGCTTCCCCTGCTGTAGAGACAAACGACATCAAACAACCTTCAGCCCGGAGTCCCTTTACCACTGGTACAAACAGATCAATAACTTGCATGAAATGTATCAACACATGGCTTCGGGCAGCAGCACTGTGTACCAAAGCTTAGCGCTGGCCCAGGGGCAGGGGAACATCCATCACCTCAGCCCTGGCTCCTCTCACCGACCCCCGGCTCCCCTCAGTCCCCGGCTCCTCTTCACCGACCCCCGGCTCCCCTGGCTGCTCCCTCAGCCCCGGCTGCCCTCACAACCCTGGGCTCTCCTCACCGAGCCTCACCCCCGGTTCCCCTCACAGACCTCGTGCCCCGGCTCCTCTCAGCCCCTGGTTCCTCCTCACCCACCCCTCGGTCCCCGGCTCTCCTGACTCAGCCCTCGGTCCCCGGCTCTCCTCACCGTCCCCTCAGCGCCGGCTCCTCTCAGACGCCGGTTCCCGTCACTGAGCCTCAGTCCACGATTCCCCTCAGTCCCCGTTCCCCTCACCGACCCCCGTCTCCCCTCACTGAGGCTCAATCCCCGGCTCCCCTCACTGAGGCTCAATCCCCGGTTCCCCTCACAGCCCCCAGCCCCGGCTCCCCTCACTGAGGCTCAATCCCCGGTTCCCCTCACAGCCCCCAGCCCCGGCTCCCCTCACTGAGGCTCAATCCCCGGTTCCCCTCACAGCCCCCAGCCCCGGCTCCCCTCACTGAGGCTCAATCCCCGGTTCCCCTCACAGCCCCCAGCCCCGGCTCCCCTCANCTCGTGTACGTGAGCAGCTTCGGCTCGCACCGCTGCGGGCCCGTGATCCGCCTGGGCCGGCAGAGAGCCGGGCAGAGCCCCCCGGGCCGGACGGGGGCACCGAGAGCCGGGCAGAGCTCCCCGGGCCGGACGGGGGCACCGAGAGCCGGGCAGAGCTCCCCGGGCCGGGCCGGGGCACCGAGAGCCGGGCAGAGCCCCCCGGGCCGGGCCGGAGCACTGAGGGTCGGGCAGAATCCCCCGGGCCGGACCGGAGCACTGAGGGTCGGGCAGAATCCCCCGGGCCGGACCGGAGCACTGAGGGTGGGGCTGAGCCCCGAGCTGGGCAGCAGCGGGAGGCGGGCGCAGAGCGGCGGCGAGGGGAGACCCGGCACCCCCGGTACGCGAAACCCCGGGACATCCCCCTGGTGTCGGCACCTCTGGGGGCTGGAGGTGGCTCAAGTGTTGTCTTACTGCCTGTACCAAAATAATGCGGTCAGCAGGAGCAGGGAGTGATTCTTCCCCTGCTGTGGGCACTGGTGAAGTCACACCTCGAGTGCTGTGTTCATTTCTAGGAAAAAGAGGGAATTAAAAGCTCCCAGAAGCCTGTTGTCCTAATGTGTTGGTGCTGGGCAGTTTTGAAATCTGGTTTGTGGCGTTTGAGAGACACTCACTTGTCCCATGGTTATAACACACTAAAGAAAAGGGGATAATCTGAAGGATATAAGTACTGATACCCTGTAAGGTGCTGGGACCAGAAATAAGGATCCCTCTGGAATCATAGAGTGGTTTGGGTTGGGAGGGATTTTAAAGAAATCCAGTTCCACCCCCCTCCTAGGGACACCTTCCAGTATCCCAGGCTGCTCAGAACTCCATCCAGCCTGGCCTTAAACACTTCCAGGGATGGGGCAGCCACAGCTTCTCTGGGCACCCTGTGCCGGTGATGAACAGCTTCCCTAGGAATACATTGTAAATACTCAAAAAATGCTTTCTAAACTCTTTCTAGGTGACCCTCGGGAGGCTAAGATTGACACCTTTGACTTTCCCATCCCTTCAAGAAGCGTTGATAAAGCCATTAAACGAAAGAAGAAAAAGGTACAAAGTGTGGGAGCTCCATTAGCTGCCTTGGCATTTGAGAAAGCCACTTGTTCTGTGTGAGAGAGAGCGTGAGGGAGATTAAAAGATGGAAGTGGTAGCCTGTTACTGAAACCCTTACTTACCGAAAAGAAAAAATGGTATAATCTTTCCTCTCTGGAGGCTTTAAAATTCTGGCTCTTATTCAATAAAGCACTTAAGTGTGTGCTTACCTTGAATAATGAGAGCTTGCTGTTGACTTAAAGCCTGTACTGAAATGCTTTGCTGGACCGGGGCCAGGGTGCAGCACACCTTGGGGGTGAAACCCAGCAGGAAAAAGCTCTGCAGCTCCTCTTCCTCTCATGTTTTAAACAAAGAAATCCCACGGGTTACAAATAGGCAAAGGCAGGAATCCGAGCTATTAACACCATCCTTGTAGCCATGCAGAGTTACTTTCTGCCTCACAAATGTGTTCCCGTTCCTGTTCAGCAGTTCGACAAATGCTCGAAATTTTAAGAGGGACATTTATTAAGCAGTAACTCGTTATGAGATTCTGTAATGTGTGAAGTGCAAGGAATCAGCTTGACTAGAATAGAGTCATGCCATAGATACTTGATTTAAAAACAGCAAAACGCTACCAACTGCAGAGGAACAGCTAATAACATCCTGGGATATGGCTCTCCTGGTGCACTGAATAGTCCTTAAAACCAATGAGGAACATCTATTATTTTTTAGCAATAAATGTCCTCGAGAAAGGAATTATCTTTAGATTTAAGTTTCTCAGAGGTCCAGCAAAAGTCCAAACATCAGCGTGTCCTCATTTCTGTTTGCTAGGCCACCTCTGCCCGAATGCCTTTGTCCACAGCTCCAATTTAATCTTTTCAGTGCACAGGTGCCCACTACAGACAGAGCTTTCTGCCTCTAAAATAAAGCTTTTCAGCATCTATAAAACAAAAATTAAGATGGATTTGATACGAAACAGGGCAACACTGTTGCTGTTCTGGAGTCTGAGTTTGGGGCCTGAGTTACGCTGCTGCTGAGGCACCACATGGGAAAGTTTTTGCTCCTGGTAAAATAAACAATCTTATTTTTTTCCTCCCGTTTTGGATGACTTTGAAGAGAGCTTAATGGCTCTACACACGTTTTCATAAGCTTTGCTTATCTGGAAGGGCACTTCTCAAGCCCTGGATAAACACAAGAGTTCCAGGCAAGAAAGGAGGTGGAGATCTCATGTGAAAAATCATGGAGGAATTTACGTTTCTGACTTTTAGATAGAGCTGATTCTTCCATATATCCCACATATATCCCTTTTTCTCTTCTCCTTCTTCCTGGTCCTCAACAAAAAACCCCAGCTGGACTTCACAGTCATTGGGGGGAATTCAAATTTCTGCCCTATGGATGTTTTAATACAAACTTTTTATATGCTTCACGTTTTCTCTTTTAGTCCAAAGTCTGGCACAAGGTCTGGAAAGTGATTTCCAAAATGCTTGAGGAAAACAAGAGGTTCAGAAGTCGCCTGCTGGCGTGCAGCCAGCTTGATGGAGAAGGTAGGAAATGAACTGATAATGTTTTATTTTACTGCAGAAAACCAATTATTAATTCAAGTGAAGATCCCAGGGTTTAAGCTCCATTCAGCTGTTTGTTTTGGGTAGTAGGTTTTACAACTCACAAATGGAATTCATTCCATATTTTAGGCACTTCCAGCTTTTTTGGAAAAACCCCTTTTGTTTCATGGAGGGTCTTGTAGGCATTAATTTGGAAGAAGGATGGTGGAAGTGTTTGCTGCAGCCTGACACTAAAGACATGCACACAAAACAAATTTTCCTGAACATGTGAAATACGTAATTAAACTTATTCACTGAGGGGGTCCAAGGCAGTATTTGCATGAATAATAATTTATTTATTCACGTAGGGAAATAATGGTTGATTTCATACAGACAATAAATAAATTAGATGCTCCCCAAAGGTTGCTGTAACACAATTTAACAAACCCATCCAACATGTTCTCACTCTGTGCCCTGAATGCAGCTCTTTCATTACTGGGAAATGACTTGGGAATTAGAGCTGGTGCTCTGCATTCAGCCAATTTCAATTAGAGGCATTGTAGTCGCTGCACAGTTTAAGATAATACCGTGCATGCTTACAAATGGAATTGCAATTTCTGGCCTCGCAGTTGGATGAATTATGAGGAACAAGAATATCCTAATCCATCAAGAGCTACCAGGCAAGTTAAAATTGCCCTGGTCCCCCCCAGCACTTTTGCTTTGCTTGCACTGGTGCTGATGGAAGTTTTCCATGGGGGCATTTTAGGGTGCATCCCAAAATGCAGGACCCTTCCCAGAATGATGGGTTAGATTTCCACACTCGTGACAAGAAAACACTCCCTCAAAAATCTTCCTCACGAGAACAAAAGAAATGCAATTCTGGTTCAGAGCAGAAATCTCTGCCCCAGTGGATGCTGCTGAATAGGAGGAGAAATTCCACCACGTGCCTCAACAACTTATTCTGCAATTATTGTGCAAATATCCTGCATTGTGTGGAAAAACACTTCTTCTGCTGGCTTTCAACCCAATTCCCGATTAACTCTGGAATTATGACATGACATTAATTATTCATTATGTGCTATTCATATCCTTTATATCGGCCGAGGTTCCATTGGCCTCTGCCATGTTTCTGTGCTGAGAAATTCCAATCTGAGAAATCTCTCCTCCCATGGAAATTGTTCCATGTGCTGCCTGCCACAGCTGAGGCCGCTGCAGAAGTGTTTGTGCACAGCTGTTCAGGTGTGTGCTGGACAAAAACCTGTGTGTAAGACACGCACATCCATGCGTGTGTAGGACAGCGAATTTTTTTTAAAAAATCTTCCTTGATTTATGTTTGCTTAGGAGAACAAGTGTCGAGAAAAAAAGGAGGAAAAATCTTTAACAGATCGTTAGATTTCAAGTTATTGTAAGGAAAAAACCTCCCAAAATTCTGCTTAAATATGATTTCCTGGCTGGATTTTTCGTACCATAATGCTGCTTTTCTGTTTATTATGGGCACACCATGTGCTGTTTAACCCCGAATTTATAGACAGGGCCTGTCCCCTTTCCAGCCACTCATTTCTTTGTAGAGAAAAAGCATTTTTTCCATATGTAATCTCCAATATAAAAAACCTCTCCAACCAACCAACCCCTCCTCCTCCCCTCTCACTCTGTCCTTAATTGTAATTGTAGCCCCTTTCTCAGGAGCTTTAATTGAGAATCTCCTATTAAGCCCTGTTTCAGTGAAAACCATCAATTCTAATACCTTCTTTCTAATTAGCAGATTTTGCACAACATCAAATCTCGCAGATAGGTCTCCCATTGATCTGAATTTTTCATTAATCAAGAAGCAAATGGAATAATTCTAGCAGCTATTTCGATATGGATCAACAGATCTGAATAAACTGGGTTCATTTTTCTTTTCTTTTTTTTCCCCTACATTAATAAAGCTGGAAAATTAGTGCCGCATTTTATTGCCTCTATAAATAGTTTTTTTCTTGAGAGAACAAAAAGTCTGCTCGAATTTTAATGCCACCTATTTACTCCTCGGAATGTTGCAATTAAGATTAGATCCGTGTGACTGCAAATGATGATTTTCCTCCTCCTGGTGTTCTCCTGCAGGCTCTGACAGGACCCAGAGGTCACAGAACGGGGCATACCTGGACAGGGTATGTAGATAGTTTGTTAAAAGCCAAAAAAAAGCTAAAATAAGGAAATTAATAATATTAAAAACATGCTTTGATCTTGTTTAAAGTTATTATAATGGGTGCCAGTTATAAACTAAAGTATTGCTGACATTGAGCTCAGTTTTTTCAAGATTTCAGTGATGTTTGGGGACCAGAACAGCTCCATCCTCACAGGGAGGGCTCTGTGCTTTGCCAAGGCAAAGGGAGGTGGATTTTGCTGCCTTCTTGAGCTAAATCCTTCCATGATGTCCTGAAGTACAATCTGAAGAATCTTTATTTATCCCACTTATTTTTTCCTATTAATGGGAATGTAGCAATTCACTTTTATCCCTTTTTTTCTCTAGGACGAGTCCATCTTCGGCTGGGTGTAGCAAGAAAATCAAGGAAGATTCAGCCCCAAAGGAAACATAAGAGCAGTGCAAGGTTTTATTTTGATCTAGATCTTCCCGGAGTCAGTGCGAGGCTGCAGAGTGACTTCAGGGAACGCAGGTTCTCTGTTGTTTGCTCGCTGTTTGTGCTTCTGCTGTTTAAGAGGTTTGTTTTTACAGTGGCTTAAACAGCTCTGTTGCAAGATATTTATCTCCAGCCATTAAGGCTGGTGTTTCACCGAGCTATTAGTTTTTAGAAAGCTTTTTAATGAGCATAATATTGTGACAGTTTGCTTGCAAAAGAAGAGATACACATTTAGTGTTGTCTCTGCGTTTGTATCTTTTATTTTCCGTGGCTTGTCAGAATAATAAACACAAATTCAGCAAGGCAGAACTCCACGCAAGACATAAACCCCACTTTCCCTTCTTCCTGATTTGAATAAATTTGACTTTATGATATTAAAACAGTACACAATAACCCTCTCTGTTCTTTCATCCATTTATACATGAATCTCAGCAAGGATTTTGAATATGAAACCAGGTGAAGATTTTCTCTCTCCCCGCTCATCCTGAGGCTCATAATGGCACCATCACAACCAGGAGGGGTTGTTTATCTACCCGCCTTCCTTAACACAATATAATCTTCTTCTGTCGCGCAGCTTAATCCTTGAACTCTTGACTGACTGCTGAAGCCTTTCGAGCCAGCAAATTGTGCAAATGGAACGTGAAAACTGCGTGAAAATGGTTATGTACGCGGGGTTCATGTGGGGAGTGATCATTCGCCTGTCACGAGATGTCCTTGCTTCCCCTGGCACCGTGCCCTGCTCTTTGCAGATGCAGCAGCTGCAGTGTTGGGGTGTGGAGCTTCAACAACGCTCCAGTGATGGTGTCACCGAGCAACAAAGCGTTTGGAAAGGTTTCACCTCTGTTTTCCTCGTAGTAAAACTCCAAGTGTGGGACTGGAACGAGGATGGCTGCGGTGCCAAGGCTCTCTGCTGCTTTGTGGTTGGGTAAAATTCGGGTTTTACTTAAAATAGTTGACATTTCAGCTTGGAAAAGGAAAGGAGAAAGCAGAGGATTCAATCAGGACGTGATCATTTTTCTGGCAGAGCAAAAATGTCACAGCTCTGTGGTATTTTCAAAACACATGGTTAGAGTCCCACGTGAGGTTAGAGTCCCACGTGAGGTTTTGGGGCTGCTGCTCTCCCAGCAGGTGATCTCCCTGTCCCCACAGCTCTGTCGATGAAATGTTTGTGTGGGGAGTTATTTAGTTGATAATCCTGGTTTGTAAATTGTAGAGTTGTTGCTCTGATGTTTCCTTTCTTGTAAACTGCAGCTGCACTTGGTACTTTACTGGCACAGACTCCGGGGCCCTGGAAACGCTTTTCTTCCAGATGCATAATTGCTGCTTTAGCAGGATAGATGAGGTGCATTAACCAAAATCTCCGAGTGAAGTTTAGCCAGCACATTAAGGTTCTTTGGATAAATACAGACCTCTGTCTGTGGGACTGTTCTAAAAGAAATTATAAAGGATAAATATGGCCCTAAATCATCCCTATGTGCCTCCTTCAGTCTGTGGGGTCTGTGTGGTGAGGATGAGATAATTAATTGGTTGGGATCTACTAATCAAGAACTTTCATTTGGCAGTACTTTGAAAGGCTCTGACATTTTTCCATTCACTTTGGGCCAGAGCAGCTGTTGCTGTTCTGGAGAAAAATGCTGATTCAGGTTCGATTTTTGACTTTTTGGGTAGTGGAGTTCAGCTTTCTGCTGTAGTGACCAGATTTCAAAGGTCCAGTTGGGAACAAGGGTACTCAGAACAGTTAAACTGCTGGGAAAAGGACCTGGAGAAGGACACAGCTCAAGATCTGCAAACCAGGCCAACATTCCCATCCTCCCAGAGCTCTGTGCATTCTTTTTTTAAATTCCTGTGACCATTTAAGCATCAATTGGAAAAGAAAAGTCGTTCTAGTGTTGCATTAAAATCTCTCACATGTTCCAGGTAAGTAACATGCTCACCAAGGAGAAAAAGGTTGGATAAACATGGAAAACTTTATTGAAACCCTCTGTGAAAAGGAGTGAGAGGTAAATAAGGGACTCTGAGGGCACTGGATCACAGAGTAGAGATTCAGAAAGTACCTGGTTCTGCTCTGCAGTCCTCGATCAGCACCGCAGAGCCAGGAGCACGTGTCACATTGTCCTGCTGTGGCTCCTGGGCAGCACTGCTGCTCCTTCACCTTCCTCAGGATGCAGAGCAGTCACCTGAAGTTTTTAATAACAGCTCTCCCTCGGAGTGCGAACCGAAGCAGATGTGCAAACACAGAGGTCACGCTTTGTCTTTGCTCTGCCTTGCTCTCCGTGCATAATTTACCTTTCTGTACAGAACACAAACTCCAGCTTATTCTGAAAGTTTGACATTGCTTCATCTCAGCCCTGTGAACGGCTGCCAAGAGATGTGAGGAGGCTCCCTGTGGTACCGAGGTGGGAGGGAGCAGCCAGAGCACACAGAGAGGCTGAAGGCATTGCTGCAGAACTCCTGTTATCTGTAAATAATGGTGGCAGCCACTTGTCTCGTGAGCCAAAAGCTGGTCTGGATAAACTCTTTTCCCCGTGTGCCATAAATACAAATGACTTTGGATGAAGGTAAGCAGAGGAGAGTAAAGCCTTTGGGGGTTGTATCACTATTCCATGCTGGCTGGAGATTTATTTGTGAAAGTTTAGCTGGAAATGGCATATCCTGACAGGTTTTGGTTGCAGTTATCCCATTTGGGGAGTTCTTGCCTGGCTCCTGGAGCAGCTCAGCCCAAGCAGCTCTGCCTTGGAGTCCAGTGGCACCAAGGACTGTCCAGAGCTTGGGGGCTCAAACCTCCAGCTGCTGGACTTGGGCTGCCACTTCCGAAGGCTGAAAGCTGAGAGCAGGAAAGTCTTGGGAGCCTGAACTCTGCAGTGATTTCCACGTCTGGAAACTCTGAGAGGCTTGGCTGAGGCTGGAGTGCTGTGGAGCCCCTGGAGCTGCTGCTCTCCCTGCAGTGGAGCTGCTGCTCTTCCATCCTGGAGCTGCTGCTCTCCCAGCCTGGAGCTGCTGTTGCTCTCCCTGTCCTGGAGCTGCTCCTCTCCCATCCTGGAGCTGCTGCTCTCCCAGCCCTGGAGCTGCTGCTCTCCCTGCAGTGGAGCTGCTGCTCTTCCATCCTGGAGCTGCTGCTCTCCCAGCCCTGGAGCTGCTGCTCTGGGCAGCCTTTCCAGGTTGTCCTCAGCATCCAGGGAGCCCTGGGAGCTCCCAGAGCTCCTGTGTGGAGCTGCTGTGTGCAGGTGCTGCTGCTGCCACCAGAGACAATGTCACTGGTCAGCTGCAGCCTTGGCAACTTGGGAATGGTGTTTTGGAAGTGTTTGGATGTTTCTGACGTGACCTTCCTGGGAATTTCCAGTTTATGGGCATTGTCAAAAAGGGTTTGTTTCCTGCTTGGTTTGGCCCAAAGCCACCAATTCAGATAAAACCTTGTTTCCTGCAGGCCGGAGGCTTGGCTTGCCCAGCAGCTCTTCTGCTCGTGCCCCATTGCTCTGGAGCTGGGATGAATCAGATTCCCCCCAGCTGAGGCTCTGCAGTCCCACGGCCTCTCAGGTGATCATAACTTGGCCATCACAACATCACCAATCACCAAGGTTGATAATATTTCACTGCTGGTTCCTTCCACGACAAGATTTCGGCTCTGAAGCAAGACTTGAGAGCAGGATGTGGAGTTTCCAGCATGGTTTGATCTGGGGAAAGCAGAAGGTGACCTTTGTCTTCACTGAACATTTACATCCAGTAAATGTCTTTGTCTTTAGGGCCCTCCCTGGTAGTCAATGCTCATGGTTTAACTTCAAAGCTTCTAATACAATTTTGCATGGACTCTGACTAAGGAATCGCCTTCAGCAGGCAGTTGAATTGCAGTTTTCTTTTTCTTTGGGAAGGGGAAGTGACTGAAAGCAAATTTGGGGCATAGATGACATTTTATCTGTGCAGTAGGCCCTTAAATATAAAGCAGAACAGAACTTTGATTTATCGTTCTTGTAAATAATTCCCAGTGACATGGGCAGGTTTGTCTATTATGTTTATTTTCATTGCATAAGCACTTACATAACTCTGATGGGTGGAATTTGCATAAAAACCAAAGCAGCCATGGATGGGTTTAACATCATGGGCTGTCCAGCAAACTGAAGGAGCAGGAGAACCTGGGGCTTGAGTGGAATTTTACTTCAGGAGGAAAAGAGCGAATTTTATTGAAGTATATTACAGCCACAGTGGATTTTTAATAAATATTCACAGAAAGTTTCTCACTTGTTAGTGACGGCATCAGGTCCCTCTGATGTGAGGCAGAAAAATTCATGTTTGAAAGTTCCAGCCTAGGGAAAATGACTGTGTGTAGCTGCAGCTTCATTTTGTTGGGAGAAAAGTTATGGAGGCCCCTAAGGAAAAAAGGAATCTGCCTTGATCCAGGGAGGGTGAACACCTCCTGGAAGATTCTGAGGGCTTTGACCTCAGTGACTGTGGCACCTCTTGGGCTGGGTTTTATCCTGATCTAGGTTGATCTGGGTTTTATCGTTCTCCTGTGCTGAATGTGTGGAGCAGATTGAGAGGCTCTCTCCTTCATGCTCTAAATGTGGACCCCAGGTTTGTGTCTCCCCCGAGGGGCTCAGCTGAGCTGTGGGTGCCGCTGGGATCTGAACAAGTTTGATCTGTGTCACCTCCCAGGGCTCAGGACAGGATCCCTCCGTGCTGGGGATGTGTGAGATTCACTGCCCTGCTGGCAGCGCGGTCTGAGCAGCAGCAGAGGCAGATTGAGCTGTGCAGGAGGCTCAGGGTGGCATTGACAGATGTTCTCTCTCTCACAGGGTCTTTGTAATCTCCTGTAGTTTGAAGTGGATAATAAACTAACGTGGCTTTTCGTTTTCTCCCCTGTTCTGCTGTATGATTGTTTTCTGGTGCCTGACGTGTGTGACAGGAAGTTTGGTGCTGAGGGAAAATGTGGAACGGATGAGCTCCTCACAGCAATGACTACGAGTAGGTAACCCCAGTTTAAAATAGACGTGGTCACTTTTTACACTCCCTGGTATTTTAAATTCCTTCAGCTACAGAAAGGGTAAATAATTTTGATTATGATGCTAAGTTGTCTGTGATCCCCCAAGGAAAAGAACACTGTCCTGGTTTTCACTGCTGTGAAATGACCTCAGGTGAATGTTTGAGACACAAACAGGATCTTTTGGTAGAATGCATTGAGGTTGACGATGTTTCTCCTAGGATTACCCTACCATGACTATCGTGATTTCCCAAAACTCTGTCCTCACTCAGTGCCTTTAACTTTTGTATTTTCTCTTCTTAGTAATCCCCACTTCCCGTTCACACATTTTCCAATGCTTTTGTTCAAAGCCTGGTCCCCGATTTTCAGTACATGGAAACAGATAAAATATTGTTCCTTATACTAATGAGCAGGAACATTACAGGGAAAAGTGCTTGGTGTGCAGGAAACGTCTTTTATGGAGTGAGACAATAAGTGTTTCATAGATCAAGGAGCAAGTGAGCAGAATAATATTCATTAACATTGAAGAGAAGTTGATTTATGTGTTCAGGCTGGCAGAGGGGAGAGCTGAGCCGGGCTGTGACTGATGTTGTGTTTACAAGCTGCAGAATTTGCAATACAGTGAAGTGTTTACACCCAAGCCCCGCTACCCTCCCTTCTTCCTGCCCTCAGCTCCACTTGGGCTTCACCTCGGCTTCAGGGGAATCTCAGCTCCGGCACCTGGAGCATCTCCTTCCCCTCCTTCTCCCCCATCCTGGGGTCTGCAGAGCTGCTCCTCTCACATATTTTCACTCCTCTCACATATTCTCACTCCTCTCTCCTGGCTGCAGCTGTGCAGTTTTTCCCTCATTCTCAAATCTGTTTTTCAGAGGTTTCTCCCCTCGGAGCCGCTCTGTTGGACACAGGGGAAGCTTCCAGCAGCTCCTGACAGAGGCCACCCCTGCAGCCCCCCTGCCACACAAACCCAGCGCACGAATACATTGTGGGAGGCTTGTGAAAGGAATAAAGAGAGGCATCTATTTCTGTTGACAGAAGAAATATATTGTTTATTCCTCTGGAGTCTCATGTTGCTCATATTGCTGCTGTGCCTTATTGCCTGTCACCGAGCTGTGCTGTGTGGGCGGAAATGTCAGGCTCTGTATTGGCTCTGCAGGAAAATCTGTGTGTTACTCTGATTTCTCATACCCACTTGGGCTTGCTTTCATGTTGTCCCTACAGAATGCTCACTTTTGGGCTCGTGCTGGCAGCTCCAGACATCTATTTTTGCCATGAAGCCTCCTGCTATGAAAAACTGACTCCTGGTAGTCTCTTTGGTTGTTTGTTTTGTTTGTTTGTGAGAGAGGGGTTTTGCAAAGAAGTATTTCCAAGCTGAAATGGGCCACGCTGGCCCCACGCAGTCACAGGACTGGTTCAGCCTCGTGGAGGAAATGGAAGTCACCGGATGTAATCCCAAGGGAGGCTTTGGATATCTCTCTGCACATCTTCCTCCAGCACACTGCCAAAATTCTCAGATGGTGCCACTGAAAAGCGTTGCTCAAAATGTGCTTCCACCCCGAGAAGTCAAAAGGTAAAAGCAGCATCTGCTCGTTCCTCGCAGGTTCTTGCTGCTGGCACTCAGAACTCACAGGTTTGTGGGGGAAAAGTGGCTCCAAGAGCCGGTGCTGGAGTGCTGGCCCTGCTGAGCTGCATCCTCTGGGTCACAGGGAACATCTCCAGCAGGTTTAGCAGGAGATTTGCAGCTCCAGGAGAGGGGTTTTACAGCGGCAGCAATGCACAAGAAGGAAGGGGATTCCCCTCATTGCCCCTTAGGTTTGTTACCATGAAGAATATTCAAGTATAACCAAAAAAAGTTAATATATTAAACTGGGAATTCAGCTGAGCAGAGATGTGGAACGAGCAGTTCCTTCTCTGCAACCTTGTTTTTTCATGATGCAACCCCGGTTTCCGTGGGTTTGCACAGGTGGCTCTGGAGATTTCACATCACTGCGGTTGTGAAGGGTTGCTTAAGACCTCTCTTAACTCAGAGCATCAGCTTAGGCGTCATTAATGGAATATTTTGGCTAAGCAGGATATTCATTGCCAGTGCAGGCGTGGGTGAAAATTATTTGGTTTTCAGCTCACAGGATGCATTTGCAAGCAATGAAAGACATCACTTTGCTTTCCACCAGAGCCCTCAGGTTGGTAATTACCAGATAAGGTGGAAAGCCACAATGCCATTGGCACGGAGTTGCAACGCAATGTTTTCCTTTGCTTTATTTAATAATATTTCCTAGTCCTTCCATTGAAAATATCCATTTTGCTGGCAGAGGGGCTGTTCAAATCCGTACATTCAGTGGAAGGTAACTGTAGACCTCTTTGGATGGTCAAATCACTTCAGATGATGTAATCTAATACACTGGAATTTGGGGAAAGGGTTGCTGCAATTGCACGGTCTTGTTTGGAGCACCCGCGCCTCTGGGAGAGGCTGATGGAGCTGGGATTGCCCAGGCTGGAGAAGCCTCTTCTCAGCTGTGCCCAGTGACAGGAACAGCGACAAAGGGCCCAGACTGAAACACGGGAAATGTCATTTAACCATGAGAAAAATGGTTTTACTGTAAGGGTGGCTAAGGACTGGAGCGGGTTTCCCAGAGCATTTGTCTCTCCACCCACCAGCGTGACTCAAACCCCAGCTGGGAACAGCCCTGAGCCTCCTGCTGTCCCTGCCTCGGGCACTGCAGGGGCTCCGGGGGCTCCTTCCAGCCTCGGGGATGCCGGACACGAGTGATCCCAAATGCCCTGACAGGAGCCCCTGGGGGCTCCGGCTCAGGGTCTGGGGTGAGGCATCTTCTGGCATCACTGGTAAAATGTTTGCTCTTGGATTTTCTTACATCCTCCACGTTTTGAAGGTCCTAAAGATCATCCTGGCCCAAACCATCACCAGGACACGAGTAAAGGACTTTTTGGGGTGTATAACTTAATACAGCTCTGCACAGATCCTACCCAGGTGGGCAGGGATGGCTGAGTTCTGGTAGTAATTTAATCAATAATCTTTAGTGATTTTTTTTTGTGCTTCCTCAGACCTAAAGAGCCTAAATCCTACATTTCCCTTATCTGTGGGATGCAGCCTGCCAGCTTTCTTTGTAGGAATCTCTTCCTGATCTGATCCACAACCTGGAGTTGTAATTTCAATGGAAATCTTGTTCAGTTTGAGCTGAACACGCCTCTGAAGGATCAGATCTAAGGGGATCCCTGCTTAAGAAATCTTTCCTGAATGCGAACTCCCAAAACCTTCTGATGCGATGGATTTTATTTTTTCAGATGATTCTGAGAACATTAAAAAAAACTACCTGCCAAAAATGTGTAACACTCCCAGCAAAAAAGTTGTTCAAGGTTAAGTTGTAGCTATGGCAGAACTTTATTTTTAAACCCAGAAAACCCACTTGGGTGAAATTTACTGTAGAGGTTTGGCCTCATCCAGAAATGTGATAGAGAAAATTCCAACCCAAGCATGAAAACCTGGTGAAACTGTTGGAAACAGGATCTTTAATGGGCCGTGTGAGGCGATGTTAGTAGCAGGTAGTTTTAGCTGCCCTTCTCTACTCCCTTCTCAGCTCTTCCCTCCGCAGTGTGAACAAGCTCTGCCACTGCAGGCAGCACTTCCCCTCCCTCTGCCAAAACACAGCTTCAAATGAGTTTTCACAAGTCAATTCCAAAAGGCTTTATTATGGAAACAGTTCACGCCTTCGGGGAGTATATTTAGGACTCGTGAAAAACGCCAAGTTGCAAGCTCTGGAGGCAAATTCTAAATTTATAAACAAATCGGGCTGAAGTCATCCCAAAGTGTCCTCAGTCTCCAGGAGAAGCGCTCAGCCTCCCGCTGCAGGGGATGGCAGCTGTGGTGATGCCGTGGCTGTAGTGATGCTGTGGTTGAGGTGATGCCATGGCTGTGGTGATGCCCATGGTTGAGGTGATGCCGTGGCGGTGCTGTGCCTGTGGTGATGCCAATGGTTGTGGCAGTGCCGTGGCTGTGGTGATGCCCATGGTTGAGGTGATGCCGTGGCGGTGCTGTGGCTGTGGTGATGCCATGGCAAAGCTGTGGCTGTGGTGATGCCAATGGTTGTGGCAGTGCTGTGGCTGTGGTGGTGCCATGGCCATGGTGATGCTGTGGCTGTGGTGATGCTGTGGTTGAGGTGGTGCCATGGCTGTGATAGTGCTGTGGCTGTGGTGATGCCATGGCCATGGTGATGCTGTGGCTGTGGTGGTGCCGTGGCTGTGGTGAAGCTATGGCTTGTGGC
>VYZT01011756.1:17932-33428 GCA_013400735.1 Pomatostomus ruficeps
GGCGGGGGCGGGCGGGAGCCGGGCACGACTGCTCGGTGGTCCTGGGCTCCGGACCCTGGCTGCTTCAGACCTCCGTCGCGACCCGCTGGGCAGCCGAGCCGGCCCGGTAGCCCCTGCCCCCACCCCATGGCAAAACGGTGGCCGCTGCTGCCTTCCCATCCATATGAAATAGCGGGGTACAAACCCCCCGGGAGAGCAGCCAGAGCGGCGGTGCTTCCGCAGGGCTGCCGGCCCCGGGAGGGAACGGGAGCAGATCTGGTGTGCCACAGCCATGGCTTTTGGCGCGTCAGGGGTTGTGTAACCAGTGGCAAAAGAGTCCTGCAGCCGTGCTGGGCGATGCAGCAGCTTGCTGACCGTATAGCTCCTGCTATAGCTAGCAGTCCCGGGGGAGAGCGTTAAGGAGACGCTGCTGCTGAACGAAAATATAAATGTAAATCCATTAGGATACTTGGCTATTGAAGAGGAGTCTGAGAACTGTGTCATGAGACAGATGATGCTAAACATAATCTGGCACACGATGGCAGTGTTTTGAGATGGCGATTATTTTTACAGCTGCTAGTTTCAATGCTCAGAGCCATTTTATTTTTCATGGGTGCTTTTCCCATGAGATATTTCTCATCTCGGATCAAGTCACAACATTCAACGGAAAACTTGGTTGACCAAGAGAATTACAGGTGTTTTTTGTGGGTCTCTTTTTGAGATGTACAGATGAATCCAAGACTGTAGTAAGAATGAGTTTTTAAGAAATAAATGGGTAGCACTCCTGTTAGAGTTGATATGTACCCAATCAGGTATAAAAATTGTGTAATCCTACCTCTGTGCCCTGTTGGCCAGTTCGTGAGGAAAGGGTATATATATGAAAGTGTCAGCAGTCTGAGAATGAAAGAACATGAATTCAAATGAAAAAGCTTTTATAAGAATTCCCTATTATTAAACTGAAAAGAGAATTCATTACTTTTGCTGATCCTAAGGAATAAGGACAGATTAATTCTTTTACCTACCTTAGTCAGAAGCTTTTTTACGGTCTTTTTTTTCTTTTTTTAACATTCCTTAGTCTATATAGACTGTATCTAGTACTTGGAAGCTGATGGCAGACAATGTAGTTCACAGAAAAACTTACCTCCTAGGAAGAGCTCAGCCGTGGACCTTGTTCATTTGAGCACCACACCCTGTGTTACTCAGTCACAGGATACATCAATAAGATGTACCTCTCTGTTATAAAATCTTTTTGAATCATCTTTTCCTGTACAGGGTTCAGATTCCATCATTCCTTTTTGTGATCATATTTTAGCAGCACTTTACATCAATTTATCTAATGTTTTTTATAGCGCCTCTTCGCCAGATGTCATCTGGGAGTGTTCCTGGCTCTTCTGGAGAGAGCATGATGATCTATCTCCTTACTGGTGTTGCTGCTTTTGGTGGTTTATTTTATGTAAGTGTGTGGGGATGGAGCTGTTTGTGCTTTCTGAGCTGGCATGGTACAAGGTGTGTTCTGGGTTAAACGGTATGGTCAAGATGCAAATCGTCAATGAATGTAGATATTGTGGGATATAGCTAAGTGCAGCCTAACTTAGAAATCAGCTTAAGAGAATTTAGTGAAACTGAAAGTCTATTGCTTGCCTGTTTTACTGTTACTTTGATAAGTAGTGCTGGGTCACTCTTAGTGGAAAGCATATTTAGAACTAAGTGAAATGAATGTGTCCAAAGATGGAGTAAGGCACCTGCCTCTAAACCCTTGCCTCGTCTTGTCCACCACAAACATTAGAAATACCTTGAAGTGGGCAAGGCAGATGTGAAATAAGCTGTCTGAAAGCTGCAAGGGGAAGATATGAACCTTGTTAATTTGGGCATAAAAAAAGAAGATAAAAGCATTAGTTACTTCAAAAAGGCATGTTAAAGTTTTGTAAGCATCTGCTTTTGTTACGCTTTCCAGTAATCATTCTCTTCCCTGCTTCTAAATATATCTGATTCTGTGCTTCACGTTCCCAAACCCTCCATTTTATAGCTTACTTCTACCCCTCTCCTCCAAGATCTGAGATAGTGACTAGCACACCCCAGAGAGGTACATATTTCCCTGTCCCACAAAGTAATCCTCTTGAATGGTAAGTAGCTATTTGTTCAAAATATTGAACATGTATGATTGCATTTCTGGATGATCAACATATTCTCTTGCTGTCACATTTTTACCACATTACAAAAATAATAATATAATTATCTTTTAAAACACTGGTTTCAATTCCTGAAACACAGCAGCACTTCAAAAGCTGTGTAATATATTGTATTTGCTTTCTAACAATGGAGAAATATGAAATGCAGAAATATATTAGTATAGCTGATGGTCAATTTTTTTTAACCTTGCTAAGGATAAATTTTATATGCATTTTAAGATGGGCGGTAGCACTTGCTTAAAATCCATTCTCTCCTTCTCCCCTCTTTGTGTTTGGTAAATTTGTAGGGATGTAGCAGTAAGTTCAGGCATAATTCCCTTTCAGGCCTACAGCTTAGTCAGTTCATCCCGCAGCAAGTTTATTGAACATACGAATATTCTTCGCGAGAGAGCTGAGGGGCGGAAAAGCCATCCTTGGTCAAGGAAGGGTGAGTTGACCTCTTCTCTCTTGTTCCCTGGATACATGAGGACCTGGAACAGATTTCTGGATTGTCTAATCAGGCCTTAGCACTGTCCAAGTCCTTGTCTGAGCTGTGTGAGTGGGAGTGAAGCCAAAGGTGGCTGTGCAGTGTTGTTCTGTTACAAAGCTACTGCTGCACAAATTTTGGTAGTGGCCTAAATGTTCAGATAGTGAATCTGGCCTTTGATCCACCTGCGGAATCTCTTTGGATGAAAAGAGTTGATGCGTGAATACTATTAATTGTATAATTGATATTTGATTTACTGGAAGCTTAATGAAACTTGACTGAATGCATAATGCTATCAAAATCAGTTTTGTTCTTTTGTTTGTTGGTGGGGGGAGAAGATAATATCTTTTTCTCAGTCAACAGGTTGGCTTCAGACCCCATGACATCAGGAAACACAGTTCAATAGGGAAAAAAACCCCTAAATTTAAAAAAAATATTCTAACTTGGACCAATTTTTTGTCCCACAACTTTGATTTTGTCTTTTCTAATTTGGGTTAAATGAAATGCAGGCATTTCCTAAATGTATGGCAAATCCATACTTAGCTCTTCATGCTTGAATAATTAGACCGTGTTAGTTCAAATACTTGTAATGGAATGTTGTCCCTGTCTACATCAATTAGTGTTACGGCATTAATGTAAAAGGTAGAACACTGGCAAGCATGGCCTTGCTAGGAAAAGCAATTAGGAGAATTTCTTAAGGACCTTTATATATTTTTATTTGGTTATTATTTAGAAAATAAATAAAATATTGAAGCCAGAGCACTTGAAGCTTTTTTTTTTTTTTAATGTTGACATCTAGGGAATTGATTTAATATATTTGGATGCACACAAAGAATAGATTTGAATAAAGTATCTTGAGTTCAGATTTTGTTTTCAGTGTGAGAACATGGTTTAAATTGTCTGCCTCTATAATTATTTCTTTAGAAGTTGTTAGCTTTGAACTTCCACAACACATGCTTTAGTTTCAGAACTTTAACTTAAGATTTAAGGAGTAAAATATCTTAATTTCCTAAAAAGAAAGCAGCTGAACACAGTATAGTTTTAAATCTCTGTTCTTTAAATAAATGCTGAGAATTCAGCCACAATTTGCTATCCTTCATTGTCCCTAAAATAAAAAATGTAACCAGGACCAAAATAGATCTTCTCTCCTAGGGATGTGATCACTGAGCAATTAATGGACAAGTGAGGATTACCCTCATTACATTCTGACTGCCATAGTTTGGAGAATGAGGAAGCATTAAGCAAACCTTCCAACATATTCCCAATGATGTCAGTGTATTCCCTCTTTTCTCTTAAGGTGCACTTCTGCAAGGTACCAAGT
This sequence comes from Pomatostomus ruficeps, assembly GCA_013400735.1. Taxonomy (NCBI): domain Eukaryota; kingdom Metazoa; phylum Chordata; class Aves; order Passeriformes; family Timaliidae; genus Pomatostomus; species Pomatostomus ruficeps. The sequence continues at coordinate 21,888 of VYZT01011756.1, forward strand.
TTTAGCCCTGGCCTACCCACATGTTGGAGTTAAATACCCACAGAACTGAGTGCTCAGCAACTGATTTCGGTTACTCTCCAGACACCCCATCATCTGCTGCTTTGTGCTGCTTTATAACTCACATAAATGTCACAACCAGTGGCAGATGATTGCTGCCTCCCTTTTTTATTGATAGTAAGAAGTTCAAAATGTTTCTAAGACCATTCAGTGAATACAGTTGAAACTTGTTTCCTGTATTATTTTCAGTATTGGACTTCTGAATAAATGCTCAACCCAGAATTTTTAGGTGGATTTCTGGGTAGCTAATTCCAATTCACAGTACAAAACCACCATTGAATCAGCTCCTTTTTAAAATCCTTCTTCATTCCCAGCTATGTATACCCAAAACAGGTTTCTGTTCTTACTTTTCCTACAGAATCCTCTGTGTGCCTTCTCCAAAAAGTTAACACCTCTCTTCCTTCCCTTTTTCTCCCATTCCCTGCATAGTCACATATTTGTGTTTATTTTGTCACAGAGTGTTACCATAGTATTGCTTTTCCCAGAAGTGCCACTGCAGTTTCTTTCCCCATGCATTCTTTAGAGTCAGTCCTTACACTTTTTCACAAGTAAGCATTGCTGATAAGAGCAGTTAAAAATTCTGTTCTCAGAGTATTCTGATACATTATTAGGGCCACATTAAATCAAGCTTAAAATAAGCTCTAGAATGGAGCTGGTAACAATATGAAGAGGTGGATAGAAAAGCAGCATGCCAAGCAGCATGTTCATGGCATATTTGCTGCCTATGGTAAAAGAACTTTCTATGTGGAAGAACTTAATACTGGAGAGCAGCTGATCAGAGAGAGAGAGATTCTTTTGGTAGGATTTTCGTGGTTTCTCATGTGGGGAAAAATTCTCCCCTTATACCTGAACCCAAAATGTGTATTACAGAGAACTGTACATGGCAAACAAGTCTGTCAAAACAAATGAAACAATTATTTTAGGGTCCTTTGTTTGTTAGAGGGTTGAAATTACATTTAATGGTATTTTAATTAATGATAACACATTTAGAAGGAGATCTGATAGCAAATTGCCTGTGGCTCTTTTTAACTGAAAACTACTCTCGGATTTTGGGAGGAATTTAAAAAAGCCCCTGGAAGAAGCCTGACTCAAAGTAGTCAGTAGCGGTAGGAAATCTGGGACATCATTTGAAATGCAAAATGATGTTTGGCTTGCAGGATGCTCTACTTGCTTATTTAGTAAATACTGAGTTTTGTCTTCCATTTGTTGTTTGTGTCCTTTAAGCTTGTTCCTGATTTCCTTCTTTTTTAGCTATGACTTTTCAACTTGATGCAAGCTGATTCAATCTTTCTAATCTATACTCTGCTTTTACACTTTCCAGACTAAAACACAAAGGAAATCTCTTTCCAAACGCGAGGAAGTTAAATACAAACAAAGGACAGTCGCTCACCTTGCAGCCTACCTTGGGATGACTTTATTCCTTCTATTGTAAAACTCCATTCTTGTGAGACTTTAAAAGAACTACCTATGTTTGCAAGGCCAAACCATATTGAGCTTATTACTGAATCTGCTTTGTAGAAGGCAGTTCTGAGATGGAGAAGCTGGCTGTTCTGAATGAATGCACTCTATATTTGACTGTCCAATAAAGTGTACTGAATGCTGAGCTTGGCTGTTAGCCTGTTCTTTGTGTAATGAATTTAGGGTTTTTCTAAAACACTGTTTTCTTAAAGAGACATGATAAGGTTGCATAATGCAAAGTTTTGATTTTTACTGAGCAATTAATGGACTTGTCTTGAAACCTGAACACAGAATGATAGGCTTGCACTGGCATAAGAAGACCAAGAAATAAAATTGATCTGTTTAGTTTTTAAACAGATACAAAAGAATAGAACAAACTCTGACTATGTCTCTTTAAGCTCTTTTGTTTCAATTCTCATGTAGTTTACACTGTATTACAACCTTTATTTTCAGTTCTATTTTTTCACATGGTGAGTTGGTTCTAGTGGTGAACCTGTGATGAACAGTTGGTGTGTAACTTTTCCTTTATGAACTTGATGTTAGTGCATGTTTGCATGGTGGTTGTGCATTTTTGTTGCTTTGTGCTGTTAATTTTTCATGACTTGTCTCAGCTGCGTTCAAAGTGATGCATGACTGGGAAACACTGTTTTTCAGGTTCTAAAGAGTCCGACCCACAGTGGTGTAAACAAGTCTTTAAAAGAGAGTTGGAACTTGTGAAAAGAAAATAGTCAGTCATAAGTGGTCATATCTCCAAGAAAGTGAACTTTGACCACTTAAAATCAGCAAGTTATTTTCTTACTTATATAAGACCAACTGTCTTATTCCCCACGTGGTAATTCCACACAGTCGTGCTCCCTCTGGCACCTGTGTGTGTACCATCACTGGCCCTTTCAGCAGAGTGTTTTGAAGCAACACTTGACAAAGTCCTTTGTTATCCTTCCCTGCACCCCCAACACTTGCTTTAAGCCACAGTTTCTTTTCTTATCACACTGAAACAGTTTATGAAACTCAGTAATTAAGAATATGGTTTCCTCATCTTGTGAACATCGTTTTTTGATGCCACATTAGACAATATGGGAGATTAATTATTGATCCTTTTTTTTTGTTAATTCTAATCCCAAATCTTAGTTTCCCACTTTAAATTTAAATGAGGATGGTGAGAAAAAGTAGTTGGTGAAATTTTTGTTGCATGCATGCATTTTACTCTTTTTATTGTATTGAATAAATCCTTAGAAGGTGATGAAGAAGAGATGGATGAAGTCACTGAAGCAGAGAAGCCCATGGAAGAGGCTGATGCAGCAGCTCCTCTTGAACCTGCAGCACAGGATGAGAGTGCTGGACCCACAGCACAGGATGAGAGTTCTGGGGTATCCCCAGAAGCTAAAAGGGAGAATGACTTACTGGCTCCAGAGGCATCCCATGCTGTGGAGGAAGCACAGCAGAAAGCTGCTAATTCAGAAGCTGCTGCTAATTTGGAACTTGCTGCTAATTCAGAAGCTGCTGCAGTACAAGGTTAACTTATGAATGTGGTTTTTGATTGTGTGTGTTGTGGGTTCTAAAGCTCTGCCTCTTACAGAACATTAAGAACGAGCATCAGCGTTCCTAATGGAGTTTGTCCTGCAGTGAAAACTAATTCAGGCGTTAACTTGACATATCACAAGCATAAAGTAATTAAGTTTATTAAATCAGTATCTCTGAAAGCATCCTGCCTCTGGCACCAAAGTTACTGTCTAAAACAAGAAGAGTGAAATGTTTGTTTTACTACCCCATCCTTTTTCTTAAGATATTAAGTTAAGCATGTAATGTGATCAGTTAATCAGTTTTTTCAGTGACCTAGTTCTCAATGGTTTGTTAAGGAATCTAAACACTTTAGCTCACTGGCCATTCCAAAGATACTCACATTGAATAATTATATCTGTTCTATCAATGTAACTTCAACAGGATCTTGCCTAACAAAGAAAATGTTGACATGGTCTCAATTTTAAGGATATATGAGGCTAAATTTTCACAATAACAATAAAACATCAAATTGTTGTTAAACACTGAAATTGATAAGGGGCAAAACATTCAGTATTTTGAACTGTAAGTGCTTGAGATATTTTGGTTTACTGTGCTTTTTAAAAAATTGCAATAATACAAATGCAAAACTATTCATAAATTGCACAAGATACAGGATAATGGTTTAATTTGGCAGATTTTTTAGTATTAGTTTTTTTTTAAGTATTTTTTTAACCACTAATCTTGAGAGGATATGTCTAAAACACGGATCAATATGAGATTAAAAGTGTTTTGACTGCTAATCTATGGGCATTTATCATAGTACCATCAAAGGTGTTAGCAGATTCGGAATTATTTTCGCTTTTTTCCTTGGTGACTCCAATGAGGAATGGATGCATCTTAATTACCTTTTTAACAAATAAACTTGAGAAATAGTGCAACACTTCTAATTGCTGAGTTTTATGAAAGGTCTGGTTATTAATGCAATTTTAATTCAAATGTGAATAGCTCCTCAGCTTGTCTCTAAAACAATCTATTACAAATAACATTTTAAAACAATATTTAGTCTGGTCTGCTATAATATAGTTTATTAATACGTGAAGTAAGTACCTTAGTAAGTAGTGCTTATTACTACTTAAACATAGAAATATTTATAAGGTAGTAGTTAAAATATGTAGAGCCTTAAAAATTCCCATTTCTATTGAATATTTAGACCATTTCGTTTAGAAAGGAAGTTGTCTGGCATATGGTAAATTTAATGAATTAGAGCCATTAAGAGATATGTTTAAAAATGTCTTGCAGCATTTCTTGCTCTACAGAGCAATTGCAAAATTTCACTTTAATTTCATAAGCACTTGCTTATGTCTGGAAGTGGTTGTGTATTCTTTTCACAATGCTTATCTAGGAATAACTGTTAATTGTTGGATGAGGTAGGATCTTCTGTATCGTAAATATTTCTGCCATTTTATTGAAGAGGAACTTCCCTGAGAAAGGGAAGCTAGGATCTTCCCTAAGAAACATGGTCCATAAATGGATTAGATATTAGGAAGAAATTTTTTCCTTTGAGGGTGTTGAGGCACTGGAACAGTTTCCAGTGGATGCAGCTATGGATGCCCTATCCCTGGAAGTGTTCAAGGCCAGGTTGGATGGAGCACTGAGCAACCTGGTCTAGTGGAAGGTTGGAGGGCTTGAAACAAAATGGTCTTTAAGGTGCCTTCCAACCCAAATCATTCTGTGATGATTCTGTGATTAAATCTGAGGATCTCATTCAGGACATGTTGACATCATGTAGTTAGTGATCACTATTTGATAAGAAGAAATATGGCTTGTAACTCTTAGTTCTTGCTAGTGTTACCTGGAAGTGGAGGAGCTATTTAGAAATTACCAAGATCTGTTATCTCTGGCAACATACTAACCAAGGAAAACATCTCTAGAACCAGGCTTGTGTTATGATAAAAGTTGTAAGGGAGCCTGAGGATCACCCTAGGTGCCCTCTACCAAACTTTGCTGCAGCTACCTTCTTGGCTAGGTGGTAAGGCTAGCAGAAACAAACCTTTGGGATGTAAAATTGTCGAGAAACTGAAGCAAGGGAGTGTTCTCCTTGCCTGATCTCTTGGGTGTTCCTGGGATGTTATAACTTGCTCCTGAGCGTAGGTGTCCCATGCCACTGGTCACCAGTGCAGATTGCTGTGAAAAACTGCTGGTGACAGGCGTGCCCAGGGTAGTGAATCCTGGGAACCTCACTGTGGTTCACATGAGGTTACGCCCGGTGTAACCTGAGTCCTGGCCTGAGAGGCTGGACAGGTTCCTGCTCCAGGTCACCTTGACACTCCCTGCTCCCTTGTCCAGCTCTCCTTATCCTGGTCCTGCCTGCAGAAGAACAGCACGGCTTCCGGAGCAGTTCTTCCCAGGTGTTCCTGATCGCGGGAGGGAGGGCCACCAGCAGCACATGATCTGACACACAGGCCTAAACCAGCATCCCTTTCCTCTAAGCTATGTAAAAACTAGTTTCCATTGGCTTACAAGAAGATGGGGGTTTGTTTCAAAAGTTCTCTACTCTTTCTGTACCACTTTGTTCAGTGTCTACTTGCAGCCAACAGCTATTGTGTTTAAAAAAAATTCAAATTATAATCCTTCTGGATATAACTTTCAGTTTTGGATTTAACCATCTTTATAATTTGCATTATCTCCACCTAGAAGGAAAAAAGTAGCTCCACTTTTACTGAGGTAGAGAAGGATTTTTCTTTCAGAACTTCGGAAAAAAGCATGTGTTTAAGTAGCTTTTACTAGTTTTGTTGGCAACTTGGTGTTACTTCTGCAGATGATGGTGCAAGTATTTTTATTATTACCAGTGAACCTCTGCTTTTTCAAATGCCATTGTTTCTTTTGCTCTATAAGGCTTTCTCTGATGTTTGGGAGTGCAAGCTGTGAAGGGATGCTTGTCTCTAGCTCCTGTATAGGATAATATAAATGTGTGATTATACATGGATGTGCAAAAAACCCCCCACCCAAACCAAAACAGATATCAAACAAACAAACAAACAAACAAACAAAAAACCAACCCAGCCTTGGAGGTAGATGCTTAATACTTAATCAGGGTAATTTCCGTTTCAGACAGTTAACAATTGTACCTGCTTGGAATTTTCTCCTTGCCTCAGTTTAAGCAATTTACAATCCACTCCTGGTATCTGGAATTCTGTGAAATACAGTTACCAAAATAAGTACTGAACTATGTTACACTGTTTCCAAGGTTTCAGCTGCCTCTAAATTCTCATTTTCTCTATCTTTTTATTACTTGAGCTGACACTCTTGGTTACTGCCCCATGCTGATTAAGTTCCTGTTGTTTTCCTTCTAGCGTACTCTGTGTTTGGGACCATAAATTAAGTTTTTCTTCAGACAGAACAAATACTATAAAATTCACAGATTGGCAAACTGCTATTTGGATTAGGCAAGGTTGTTGCATCTGTGACTTTTAGTGTTTGGGTTGCCACCATAAACTCTTCTCCAACTCTGGTATTGAGACTTGAGGTTTTGGCATTATCAATGGAAATAACAGAAGCATTTAGCCCCAAACTGTACTTTTTTAGGCTTCTTCCTGACTTCTCTAGCATAGGTTATTTTCTAATTTTGAAAGTATTGAAGGGCGTGATGTCTTCTGTTTGTTATTTCCAAGGCCATTTGAGTGAGTGACTGCATTTGGGAAGGATTAGTGTTTGAATGTGCCAGTGTTTTTCATGCTAAGCTTCAAATGCATTACAATGCCAGTGGTCTGCAGCCTAGAGAAACAAATGGAGGCTACTCTGGACAGGATTTGCTGCTTTTGGGACAGGGCTTTTGCTGACCCCATCATACAGGCAGACAAAAACACCCGATATAATCAGTGCACGTTGTCTTGGCTTGGTAAGTTACCAAATTCTGGTGTGCTGACACTGTGAGTACCTTGAAAATTACTGAAGAGTCCTCAGAGTGATTTGCAGTTGCTCATACTTATTCAGAGGCTTTCAGAATGATGTTGCTCAGTAGAATAGACAATCCTTCTAGGCATCTGTTTGTGTGAGATGGAGGAATGAGAATTTTTTCAGTTTATTGATTATGATAGACTGATCTAGCTAAATTAGGCCCTAAGAAGTTGAATTATGTAAATATTAATCTACTGAGGAAGTATCTGTATCTGGAACCTGTGTTAGGTATTTCTGTTTCACATTTATCTCTTTTGTCTGTCTCTTGGACTGCTGCACTTATCTTATACCTCTCTGATCGCCATACACTGCACACTAGTCTCTTCTTCTTCCTCCTGTTTTTCCTTCATAAAACTGAGTTTTAGATAAGTCATCATGGCATAACTAGAAAATCTCTGTTGGAAGAAAGTAAACAATATTTAGAAAAAAAATTCGGTAAAAGTTGTGAGCATCTGAAGACCCCAGCTGGTAAATGGACAGACTGTCCAGTTTTTATTAGCTTAGCCAAAAAGAGAATTTTACAGCATGCACTGGGTTGCAGAGGAAGATTTTGGTAAAACAAAAACTCCTAGAACTTCCCAGCTAAGAGTGCAAACAAATAAGTGGGGGAGAACTGCCTAAAAGAACTGTCTTCCTATTTGTCTATTCTAGAACAAGGGGATGAGTAGCTTCTCAAAAAAGTATTAAAGCTGGTAGAAGGACATACAGTGATTAATACTGCTTAAATGAATGTCACTATTAAGGAGAAAATAGACTTACTGCTTTTACTAGTATTTGTAGCTCGTTGTCAAGACTTAAAAAGAACCCTAAAATAACTCTATGTATTTAAATTGGAAAGTAGCAACTCACTTTGGACAACAAAATTTGTTAACATTTAATTTACTCTAAGTCATATTACCTGTGTTTGAAAGTTTCCTGTAAATACAACAACCACAGGAATACTATTAGTCTCCTACTTTAGAGAAAACGTGGCAATAGGCACCCCTTGCTGTTTTCCTGTGGTGGCAGTTCAAACCAGAATGGGAACAACAGGGATTTTTATGTTAATTTTTGGCAAATTTCATATAGCAGACAAAAACATCCTTTTCAAACAGCAGCTTTGCTCCTTTGAAAACTATGTAAGTGAATAAAACTTGGTGCATTACTTTGTATGAGAAATGTTAAAGAAAATGTCTTAATTCAGAAGTTTTTTAGAACTCCTGAAGGATTTAATACATCAAATTATTAGGGTGTTTCCATATGCACTGTTTATATTAACTTGTGCTAGTTTTCCTTGTGATTCATTCCAATCAATAACTAAAAATTGTTCTATGGTTCAAACAAACAAACAAACAAACAATGAAAGTTGCTTCTCATTGCTACAGTTCCATGCTACAGAATATAAAACAATATACTTGAAATTTTATGAGGTATTATAAACTATTCTGGATTAATGTGACATGCACCGTTATGCTTTTATTCGGACCACTACAGGCATCTCTGAATCTTTAATCATCAATTGTAGAATAAACTCTCTTCAAGGGAGTCTTCTGCTCATTAGTATGAACTAATGAGCTTTGTCCTGGGAACTAGTGACCTCCATCAGGCACAAACAACCTGTGATGTGCTCGGCTGATTGAACATGTTTCTCTTTCTGTGTGGAGTGATGCAAATTTTCATATTTAATAATGTGCTTCATAATGCCATGGTTTAGGATCTCAGCTGGATGTCATGAATTTTTATCTGGATTGCTTGTGGATGGCTTGCAGAAAGGAAAAGATGTCATATTTGTATAGTGGCAGGTTTATTAGAAATCCCAGTTTTCCTTTGTTCATCAGTTTCCCAAAGACTTTGGGCTCCAAGCCTTTGGTTTGTATTCATCCCACTAGTTCCTATCCTGTGCATTTAATGGACTTATCAGACTGAAAAATAATCAGCACTTTTCTAAATAATTGTCATTTTCTTGACTCTGTTTAGGACTAAGAGATTTTTTTTTCCTGTGTGGAGCTCAAGTGCTGATTTCACAGTGTCATAGAGAGGCATTAGTCTGTGGTCAACCACCCAGTACCTTTTTTCCTTTTTTAAGCCAAATGTTTAGGTGTTAAGTGTGTTTCCTTTCCAAGCAGTAAGTTGGGTAACTTGCTCTAGCTGGTTGGAATCCTAAATGTTCACTGGATGAAATGCCAGAGAGGAGAGAGAGAGCATTTCAGGTGGTCCTGAGTGACATTCCTGGTGATAGGATGTTCCTGGTGGGTATCTGCAAGCCCTCCATGCTGAGCTCCCTGGATCTTCCTGGCCAATGACACCTGAAGCACTTGGTCGTGTTAGAGGGACAGCTGCACAGCTTTGCCTGTTTTTTCCCAAACTGCCTTAGTGATTATTATTCCCCCCTGTTCCTACTGATGTGGTTTGAGCCCCCATGAACAGAGGGAGGAGGTGCTGAACCCAAGCCAGCCATGTCTGGGGTAGCAGGTGGCTTCTGGTAGAAGCATGGAAGGGGACCTTAGCTGTCATCACCACCTCAGGATTTGGAACAATTCCTTTTCCATTTTCCCTAAGACTGATGTGTCAAGTTGCTCTTTAAGGGAGTAACAGTTTCTTGCTGCTGCTGCTGTCTTCTCCCCAGAATTAGATCTGAGTGAGCCAAGTACCCCTGCTTCTTGTGCTCTGTTTTGCAGGTTTTCTAAAATACGTTCTTGAATTACGTTTCAAATGTGGAAGAATTTGACTTTTTAAAAGTTGATTCTACTCCACTGCCAGCTTTCTTCAATTTTGCTAGGCATTTCTATATACCATAGCACTTACAGATCTGAATTAGGAGCTTAACTTTCCTGTGATTTCAACAAGACAATAGAACTTCAAGCCTCAAGATTCTACTCTAGCAGGTCTTTAAACTATGAGAAAGAACTGGGAATATTTTGCTCTGCTTATCTTAACATTTCAGGGGACATCCTGAGACCCTCAATGGACCTGACTGAGGAAGCTTTCTGTAAACAAAAGCATCACATTCTAATGTAAGATGGTCTCTAAAAGACTGTAAATAAAATACTGTTTTTAATTTCACAATTAAGTTTTACTTCCCCCTCTCCCTCCCCCCTGCTTTGGAATTAGTGTGTGACATTGGTTATGTTATAGGCAGCTTGAAATATCAAAGCCTTGTTTTGTACTCCAGCTTTGGTTCATGTGCTCCAGGCAGATGCCATTTGTATGATGCTGGCTAACTTGTATTATTTTAGCTTTATAAAACCAAATTCCTCTGCAAAGAATATTTTTAAATTAATTGAACCTGGTGTTCTGCATTACAGATCCCAGCCTCATCTTGACTGCCTAGAAAAAAATCATATGAAGGGTACTGCTTTAAGTGAAGTGCTTCACTCAGAAAAGTGTATTTTTAAATATCTTTAAAAATTGCAGGAAACCACTGCCTGTTTAAATATTTTTGTTGTTGTTTCTAAATGGAAACATCACTCTTAAATGAATCAATGAATTAGGATTAGAATCAAAGTATGTTCATTTTAAATGAAGGTAAGGAAAAGCAAAATTGAGGGAGGCTGTACTCCTGAGAAGTCTGGGGTTATCTTGTATGGTCTTATTATAAAACTTCTGTCCTGTGGGAAGGAATCCCCACCTCTCCTTGAGCAAGGAAAAGACTGAATATAGCTTTCATTTTAAAATGTGGAACAGCCATCTTCTTCGTCTGTATTGTACATAAGGAAAACATAATTACAAAGCCACTTAAAAATACAAGTTAGAAATTTAAAATCCAGTAAGATTTAAAAATATAATATACAAATTAGTTTATATCCCTTCTACTTCCTTGCTTCAAGGTCATCCTATAGTATGTTGTCTACCAGGTGGTAGGACATGACTGCCAGTGTGAGCTGGCCAAATTTTGCACTAGAGCTTTGCATCCCAGACAAAAATCCAGGCTGATTCTGCATAAAACTGTCCCAGGAAAGTTGGAAAGGTTGTTTTAAAAGCTTAAAGGCTTTGGGGGAAGAGGCTATGCAAGCAGTAGGATCTGGGTTCTGGAACTCAATGCACATGCATGGGGTTTCCTTTCTTATTAGCAGGAGAAAGTCAATCTGGGCATGTTATTTTTTATTATCAGCTGCAGCAAAGATGAGTCAGTCACACAGGGCACACAAGTCCCTGTTTATCTTGCCTCTCTGTTCTGCTGGGGGAATGCTGAGCTCATGAATATCACACAATTCAAACTGACCATCATGAGCATGCAGAATCACCCTGTATTTGGGTTATTTTCTCATCTACTGCAAATGGACAGAAATGTATAGTTCTGCACTTACTCTCAGGGCTGCAACTCCTCTTGTAAAAATTGTCTATAAAAACTGCAGGAATTCCTACTTTACCCAGGAAGCAGTTTTTTGTGGTTTTTTTCTTCACTGAAATGATAGGGATAGTTTCCTAAAAATTATATTTCTAGGTGAGATGATGGATCTTGTACTAATAAACTGCTGGAGCTTCCTAAATCTGCTGCCTTATTAAAAAAAAAAAAAACAACAAAACAACAAAACAACAACAACAACAACAACAAAAAAAAAAAACAAAAAAAAAAAAAAACCACAAACA
>VYZT01011756.1:33438-44585 GCA_013400735.1 Pomatostomus ruficeps
AAACCCACAAAAAAACCCACAAACAACTAAACACAAGCTTTCAAAATACAACCACAATTTTCTTTTGTCTGTAAAATCAATTTCTTTTCTTGTATTTATTCAACACAAGCCAGATGTGTTTCCACAACAGAAATGGCTTGGTATTACATTAGGTGCATGTGTAATGTTGCCCAGCCACGTTCTGTTCCTGCAAGTGGAATTTGGGAGGATGCATTTCTACTCCAAGTGGTTATCTCCTAAAGCAGAGGACCTAAGGACTGCTTGTGAGTGCCTGTAGCTATCCTGGGCAGGAACAGGAGGTATTTTGGTTGGGGTTCCCAACACATCAGCAATGGATATTGCACAGATGTTATACACTGATGGTTGTGTAGTGGATGTATGTTGTGGCTCTAAGCTTGAGGATGCTTGCCCTCAAAATCCCTTGGATGTTCAAATCCTTCTGAGTGCTTTGGCAACAGCTGTTGATGCAATATGCAAAGCCCCTTGCCTACAGTTAGTAAATGTGATTAGTTTGATTCCTCTGAGGCTTGAAGTTCTATTGTCTTTTGTTGAAATCACAGGAAAGTTAAGCTCCTAATTCAGATCTGTAAGTGCTATGGTATACATAAATGCCTAGCAAAATTGAAGAAAGCTGTGGCCAACAATACTGGGATGTAACTACTTATCCCAGAAAAAAACTGAAAATAGACAAATGCCCAGTGAAGAAGCTTAAGGAAAAAAATCAAATTTTCCGAAAAAAGTAGGTAATAATATACACAGAGGCTGAGATATTTGCTACCAATGTAATACCTTGTATGAAACTGTGAAGTATACCTTCTGTATACTGTAGAGTAATATTTTGTATGTTCTGTAGAGTATTATATCCTACTAGGATGGGGGGGAGCACAACACACCAAATGAAGCGGGGAAATTATGAAACCATTGAGCTCCAGTGATTTTGATGAAGAATATGTGTGTGCAGGGAGGAAGATTGCCCCAGAGAATTAAGAAAGAGCCCAATGAACCTCTCTTTTGTGCATATGAAAGGAAACTAAATACTTTTTGGTAGGCTTTACATTGTAAGGTCAGGAGGAATTATCACTTGACTGAGACCTATTTGGCAGGAATGCTGCAAGTGGGTGTTTTGGTAAAGATGTTAAGGACCTGGAGTGGTATTGTTTTATATGGATAATAAAGAACCTGGGCATTCAGTGGAAAGCATAATATTTAATAACATGTGTCCTCATTGCAGAGAAGCAGTTGCACAATGCAGATTATTTTGTTCAGTTACAGCCTGTATAAATTGTAAGAAATCTGGCATAAATAGACAAAATGGGTCATAATCATCACTGCATGAGGAAATGCAGGGACTTCAGTTTTTCAAACTGATCATCATTCACGAAACAACACAGAACCAGTGAGGATGCTGTAACTCCTCTACAACTATTTTGAAAAAATAGAGAAGCTTAAAATTTTAATATTGGAACTAACAAAAGTCAGGAGTGATTTCAGTTACATCCATTAATTGCTGCAGAATTTAATGACAGGCTTATTAACAACTTTGCAATAATTGAACAGACGGAAAATCCTTCATCCAAGGATTATGGGAAATGAGTCATCATTATACCGAGGCAGAGATTAAAATAGCTTGTATGAAATAGGGTGTTACTGCAGGATTTTACATGGAACAACTGCAAGAGATTAAACTGGATTCAAAAAGTATGAAATGCATGCAGATTTTAAAAAAAGAAAATAAAAAGAGAATGTGTGTGAAATAGCATTGGGGTTAAATTTGACATCCAGGGAAACACAAAGGAGAAATGCCTAAACTTTGTAATGCTTTGTGCTACCAGTTGATCAGTAGAGGAGAATGTGAGGGACTCAGGCAGTATGTCTGATGTTCCTCAAGTAGAAGGACACATGATAGTCCCAAATCTGAGATAGGCAGCGGATTCATTCTCAGCTTGCCAGGGCATCATTCATCTGGCTTTGCCCTGGGATTGCAGCAATTCTTTTGGACAGAGAAAAATGTGTTGGCCTTGTAAATGGAATACAGAGCTTTTGTTCCAAGACATGTCCAAACCACCAAAAAATAGGCTGAGATTTGTTCTGGTGTCAAATGAATGCTCAGGGTAGCCTTCAGGAGGCTGTAGACTGTTTCCTAATTTCATGGTGCCCAAAGCACCAGAAGACACTTGGACAATTTGCAATAGGACAAACAACAAGATGATCTTCATTGGCCAGTTTGAGACTTTGCTGGAGATAAGGCCTGAATGATAACAATCCAGTACAAATTGCCATTGCTGGTGCTGCCATGAGAACGTGCACTGGGACCACCAACTCTTCTCCAAAAGAGCAGTGGCACCAGGAAAGGGGCTCCTATGGAACTCTAGTCACATGTGCTCAAGGAACGGATGGGAAAGACACTTGAATAAAAGTACTAGCTGGAGACTTCTGCCCTAACCAAGGGAAATTTTGTATATACAAATGGATTTATACTACACCCATTCTACAGACACAGGTTTTCCAAATGCGATGCCTGCCACAAGACCCTTTGTATTTCAGGGAGTGACAGCTACTCCACAGAGACATGGATAAACACCTTGGGAGGAGTCCATATTATTTTGCATTAGATTGCCTTTCTGATAGCCATAAAGAATTATTCAGACTAGAGACAATTTTTTCAGTACAAGTGGTTAATGTTTGGTTTCAAGGCAGGTATTCCTGTAGATGACAAATAAGCACAATTCCCATCCAAAGGAAATGAAGTTTTGTTAAAAAGCAGAAAGGATCATGTTTCTCCCTCTAGTTGCTTACTGATCTACTCCTCTTAGTGTAAAAGAAATTAAAACACAAGGGAAAAAAAAGATTAAATACTATCAGCCAGAGAAAGAATTTTTGGTAATATAAGCTGAATGTTTGATGTTACAAACGGAAACCTAGCAGCTTGTTATCATAGCAAATATATTACATCAAATATTGCTTACTATAAAATATCTAAAGTTTCAAATTTCAAATGTACTATTTCTGTTGCATAGCCCTTCCCTTGTAAAGGCAAAGGTGTCAGTTCCCAAGCATTTCCTTTTCTATTGCTTCTTCAAAATCTAGAAAGCATTCTGAAAAGTAAAGTGAAATAATTGATATTCAGAATATGCTGTATTTAACTAGATGCAAGGTGATATTTGGTAAAAGGTATGGGAAGCTAGCTCTATAAAACTCCTATTTACTGCATTTATTGAACTCCTAAAGAAGCTGTTTAATTAGATGTGTTTAATAGACATGTAGCTTAGTATAGGATGAAATAAGAAAGTCAGAGACAAACCTCCTACTGAGCTTAAAGGGTCTGATGATGAAGACCTCTGACAGGAAGGTTAGAAGAACAGAGTAAGAGAGAATTTACTCAAGTAAAATTTAACATGGAACTGTTGGGTGATGTGTTCAGTCTCCCTGCAGAGTGTATTTATACTGTATAGAGATTGCCTATTACTAAATATTATGTATTATAGACCTTTTATAGAGACAGATTGCTTTATGCTTAAAGGAGTATTGAAAAATGGCTAGTTGGCAATCATGGAATTGCAGCCTGAATCTTCAGCCTGATGCTAGGATATTTTTACATTAAAACTACCCATGATGTCTTTCCAAGGTTATGTGGACTGTAGAGGTAATGTCCTATGAATTTGACAGAAATCAGAAAATAAAGCAACAGTATCTGCAAGAGATAATAGACACATTAGAGAATACTTGCCTATGTCTAAATACATGAAAATAGTTCCAGTTTATAGTTTTCTGTCCCAGGGTTGGAAAGAGGCAGACTTTCCCTGGAATTCCATTTGTAAAATTTTATTTGCATGATAAAACTTAATCATCTGATAGATCCTGTTGTCTTCAGCTGCTTCAAGCATGTATGTCAGGCAGGTACTTCATTCTCTGTGAGCCTTGACTGCTCACCCTCATTTATGATGGTGAATAGAAAGAGAAGACAATTATCTTTCTAATTTGATTCGTAGAAACTGTGAGCGAAGTCTCGGATGTTGCAGCTTCTGCCCATGAGGAAAACTTAGACAGTGACAAGGAAGGAGTAGCCGCAGCAGCTCAAGAGATTTCTGACACAGACTCAAAGATCCAGGATGCTGATGCTGAGGAGTCCTGGCAAACTTCAGAAGGTGCAAGAGTTCAGCTGAGTCTGAAATGTTTGTCTCTGAAAAGTGCTGGTGGCTGTGTGCACTGAACCACCTGCAAGAGCATGCAGAACTCAAGTGATGCAGTGTGGCTGCCCATGATGGCTGTGTTTGGCATCACACTGTTAGCAGAAAATCTCATTTGGAAATTATGTGGTGTGCAGTAAAAGCAGGTTGCTATGTTTGATCGTGACGGTGTGGTGAGCTCAGTGCCTTGCTCAGTAAGTGTCTGGATGTAAACTTCATTAAGAACAAGAAATTCTCCCTGTGCTGCATATAACACATTTTTTCAACATCTGACTTGATTTGAAGGATAGAATTTTCTTAAATTGTATTGGTGTAAAGAAAAAATATAGAGCATGTGGTATGAATAAAGCTTGCAGTGCTTTGATGCAACTATAAACAATCTCATATTGCTATTGAAGTTGAATGATGTAATTGAATGCAAAGAAAAATGGGTGTTAAAATCATCACTTTGGAGATTTTCAGAGGAGATTAGAAGTTGGGCCTCTAAACTTTTAAAATTAGAATTTAAGAAGCTAAGAAGAAAAATATCTGTATACCTAATATAGCTTTGTAAATTCTATCCCTTTAGTCCAAGGATCCTTTGGATTAAGGGAAACAATTTACTTGACTATTTGTCATCGAATAAGTAATTTCCAATGTTTCTCATTGTTGTTTTGTCTCCATTTTCAGTTTCTGAGGAGGAGAAGACAACTGAAGAAGTTGCTAAAGAACCCTAAAGGTACACAGTACAGTTGCAGCATGTGGTTTTCTGCTCTTCACCTATCTTTTTTTCTCAGTTAGTGGCAATTGCAGCATGTGGTAAGTGCACATGCACTCTTATGGTGAATTTGTATTTCTGCTCTCAACAAAAAAAGAATTTTATTGAAGTATTTCTTACTTTTTGGGAACCATTGCTGGCATCTTTTAGAGGCTAGGGAGCAAATCCTATATCAATTGTCACACTGTGTATTTATTTATAGCTTTATCTTAGTCCCATGCAAACTGGATAAAGGCTTGAGAGCTGTAGCTTTCTTCCAGGCAAAAAATGTTCTTTGGACATCTGATTTAAATTATATATGGCTACTGGACTTCTGAATTATCGTTTTATACAATAAAGCAATAGCCCTCTGTACTGTTTTATTTTAAATAAATTTTTTCATTATTAGTCTCTCTGAGATTTCAGTGTGTACTAATGAAAAATACTGAATATAATTCTTTCTATTTTGCTAGTGTCTTTCTCAGTTGGCTTTATTTTTTTTTATTGTCAGAAAAGTTGCAAGTGTGTGCCTCTCAAGGTTGTTATTTTTGCTCAAATTGAAAGCTAAGGGTACCTGAGGATACCACATCAGAAAAGTAACCAAGAAATTCTCTCTGTTTTGGAACACAAAAATGTTGTGGTATAGAGAAGGCAATTGAGTTAGGAATCTTTTTTTTTCCTTGTAAACATCTGGCAACCCTACAAATTGTTGCATTGCTATTCCAGATTTTGATTTAGAGAATAAATACCCTCCATAGCCAACTCAATTAATGAAGGCAGAGATGGTAACTGAAAAGGGTAGAGGTGGCAGGGAAGGCAAGTTATAGGAAGAATCTTTGATGGAAAAAATTAAAAATAGATGAAAAAATAGATTAATTTCCTACCAGTGTACGGGTCCACTCAATTCTGCTTAAACTGTTTGGACTCTTTTGACAAAAAAATTACTTTCTCTGAGTATAGCAACACAAAGTTACAAAAGGCCCTCTTACCAAGTTTCAATTTGATCTTGTTGGCAGGGGGAAAAAGATTTATAAAATATTTTACTACTTGGTGCTAGAAGATAACTGGCTGTCATTTGACCAATTCACAAGTCTAGAGCCACATTGTATTCCCAGTCGGAAAAGAAGTCTTTCTCTTTTTTTGTGTGTTTTGATTTCAAACACTTTGGAGTATGAAGCTTAACTCTGACTTTGCATTAAAACATATTACACTTTTTAAGGAATTCAAGGCAAAGAAAATGAAATTAAAAGAAGGTTGATGTGAGAATCAAATCACTATCTAGTTAACTTTTTTAAAAAAATACTGATTATTTGATGAAGGGATAGAGGAAGTAGTAATGGATTAAATCCTCAGATAAAGCCCTAAGATGATGCTAAAAGCATGCCTGAGTATAGATGTTCAGTCATTCTATTGAGTGTGACTATTGGGCCCAAATTGATGCTGCTGTGGAGCTACTTATATCAGTAATCTCAGCAAAAACAATTGGCTTACCTTGTGCTTAAAGTTAAGCAAGTAACTATTTGTAGAGGTAAGTCCATCATGCAGAGGAATTCACTTACGCCTAAGTAATGTGGATGAACATGAGGGATTCCTTGAAACTGGCCTTTGGTGATGGCAACAGAGCAAGTTTCCATAAGCCATCATATAAGCATGATTTACACATCAGTGCTGTCTATACTCTGTAATTCACTTAACTGGTAACCTGCAGTCAAATTTACAGTGTGTTTTGAATGTTTGCAAAGAAAAAGACCTGCTGAATTGTGTCTGCTGCTAAACATCGTTTATTGTTGCTTCCTCTAATCAGATTCTTTTTTCTTTTTCCCAGTTAGCAGTGCAAAAGCCTTTGGAAAGTTTAATGGAAATATTTGTGGCAATCAACCAGCTGATTCCTGTGTGAAACCTCATACTCTTCCTTGAAGAATTAAAAGAAACTGTGCAGTTTGTCCTGGTCATTAGGGCCAGTATTCAGTGCTGCAAGAGATGATTTACAGTGCCTAGACAGACGCTTCTGTGACTAACATCTCTGCTGTAGAAAGTAGCATCCAGTCACGCCACTCAGCATGTCCTAAATATATATGCTAAGAGAAGTAGTAGACTTAACTAAACCATACCAGATGAACTCCTTCTATGTCTTTGTTGTCTAGATATGTACATTGATTTCTTATTTTTAGTCCAAACTGTTGTGCATAGTTATACCTTTGGACATTCCACACTAAAATCTAAGCAAAAGGTTTTAAAATCAAGTCAAAATATTATAGAAGTACCTGTTAGCATTTTTAAATCAGATCACAGGGAAAATAACAACCTGTTTGCTCCTGAGTTTGGATTTGTAACTGTAAGCATAGGATATCTGGCTGTACATGATCTAATTTTCCCCCTGCATAAACATTTCAGATGCTACCATTCCTTGCACAGTAACATCCAGGAGTAAACATTGTAAGGCTCCTGCTTTGGGAAGAAAACCTATTTGCAAGTAGTAGCAATGGGTACTTTATAGCATGACAATCAAAATAGCGCTGGTTAGTGTTGTCATCATGGATCAAAGTGGTGACTCCTGCTTTGGGTGTGCTGCACTCTGCTCCTCCCAAATCTAATTCAGCTTGCTGTGGTGTTTCTGTGTTGTTCTGTCTTGGCAGTGGCATGTGGTGGTAGTGTAACAACATGAAAGTTTGGTACAAACTTTCAAAGTAGTACAAATCACAAGCCTTTTAGGCCATGGCAAAACTTGTCTCCAAGCACTTGTTGGCAGACAGCAAAATCCCTGTGAAGGGCTATGCAACAAGTATTCAAATGGACAAGCATTCTTAGGGACTAAGAAAGAACCAAATAGCTAAATAACCTTGTTTATGAAGAATAAATGAAGAATACATTTATTATGAATAATAGGTTTGTATACCACTGTGCTCCCAGCCTTTCATTGTGCTACATTCACAAGTGTTCATCTAAGACAAAATACTGAGACCCTGTTGCAGCCATCACAGAATGGCAATTATTCTAAACCAGGGCCAAATAAGGTATATTATCTACTATTTATATAGAAAGTGTGTTTCATTAGGTGTGTCTGGCTCTTTTCTCTTCAAGCACCAGTTCGGAAAATGTTGAAAGGGAAATGACAGCATTATGACATTCCTACCCATTGCACAAAGCAGCTCATGCTCCTTCCCCCATCATAAAGCAAATTATAATAGCATTCCAACAAAAATATAGCCTGTTGCTCCTGGACCTACTTAGGAATAACTGGCATAATGCAGAGGAAAAAGCAGGCTCCTGAGCTTCAAGAAGACAAACTACCGCCTTCTGCTTAAAGGATAAAGCCTCTGAGATTAAAAGCAATTTTTGTAGACAAAGCTACTGGAATAAAAATCTTAAACTGATATTTTGTTGAATAAGAGTCTACTTATCTAGTAGATTAAACAGTCTGTAATGGATGCATGCACTTAAATGTTCTATTTTTTCATTTTCACTTATTCCTAGTAAAAGAAGTTATTTTAACTGCATCTAACAGTACGGTTTCTGAAATTGTAGGCTTTTCTGAACAGCTCTTTATCTCTGTAACTGCTCTGGTACATGACAAAATAAGTTAGCCCTTTGGAACAGCTGCCTGAAGAATGGAATCACAAACTATGGCGAGCTTTCCAAAGTTTTCATCCTTCCAATTTCAAAAAAATGTGACAGTCCCAAAATAGCCTGTACGTGTGCTTTATGTCAGAGTTCTTTTTTTGCTTAAAAAACAAAAACAAAACAAAACAAAAACAACTACTCTTGAAAGCCAGAGGAATTAGGAATCTATTATGAACTCTAGCTGTGATGACATGTAGCACAACATGGTCTGCTTCAGCACTTGATTCTCTTAAAGTAACAACAGTGGTATTTTGCAATTCACAGAAGTCTGGCTATCCTTGATTCAGTCTTGCTAGTATGGAGTCTGAATACTACATAAATTAATATTTTTCTGTCCTTCACTTTCAAAAAAGTGAATTTTTGAGTTGCTGTCACAAAGGCTGTGATGAACCATGGAAAATATTGAAAGATATTGTTGAAATGGATCATTAAGGAGAACAAGGCCACAGCAGAGAATAGACATTATGCAAGACTAAAGGAAGTGGGAGGAAAGGTTTCGTCTTGAGAATACACTTCACAGGCCAGAGCAAAGCTTGAGATCCCAGAATTTGTCCAAACTGCACATTGCTGCTTTGCTGTCAGCAGCTGGCACGAAATTTCACCCCCTTTAGTGCCCGTTAGTCCCTCTAGTTCACCTCTCTGAAGGGTTACAGCCTGTTGCTGCTGGCAGCTATTCACAAAGCTGAAAATTCTGGAGATAACAAAGTCCATCTAACAGTTTCAAGTTTACTCTTTGCCTGTGTTCATGTAGATATAGGATTTCAATTTTATTTTCATTTGCTTCTTCAAAACATAAGACAGTTCCTAAAAATCATAATTCAAACTGCATGCTAGTACTCAGCACTTGGAAAATCTGAGAATTAAATACTTTAATCAAGATTTCTTATGTCTGTGCAACAAGCTTTGATGATGTGATACTATTTTTATCTTTTTTTCCGGAAAAGAAAAAACCACAAAAAAACCAAACCAAAAGAAAGACAAAAACCCAATGAACTCCAATCAAGCCAAGAATATGCTGTGATTCTTTTCCTCACCTGTTGGCCTCTTTCCCTCAAAAAATTTGAGCCAACTAGCCACCCCAACTTCTGCTTTACTAGGCAGGTGGGAGGAACACAAAGTTCCTACCAGCTGAGTGATGACTGATCAGTAGCTAAAACAAGTTATTTGTGGTGTTTGCCATCAGGTAAGCAAATATATGATGCAGCTCTAGCACTTTCCTGGCTGAAATCAGCTATAGTTGGTGCTGTTTCCCCCTCCCCCCCGCCGTGGGTGGTTAGGAAAGACTGAGAGGAGAGCTAAGAGAACACAGGCACCAAGAGGGTGATGGAAGACAAACAGGGACAGAAGGAATTTTATGTAAAAGGACACAGGGGCTCACTTAGTCTGCTGCCCGTGGGTTGGCAGATTTCCATGGAGTGCCATCCTTGTTGTGACACAGACAAGTCTGCTCTTAGGAAGGGTATTACTTGGTTGTGTGCTTTTCTTTCTTGCCCTGCTCGTGTGCTGCGTGTATGGAAAATCATGCTATGAAAAGCCAGTGTCCATAAAGGAGACAAAGGAGTCCTGCAACTTTATTTGAATAAAGGGAGAAAGTCCACCAGGGCACATGCCCCTGCAGGGTTTTCTCTCTTGAGGTTTCGGAGGGCACAGCCTCCTTTTATCCTAAACTCCCGGCTGCATGCTGCCTTCTTCCTTTCCCCATTGACTGAGGTACTAGGAAGGTACAGCCTTCGAGAACTGCCTACCACATATTCCCCCCTTGAATCTGTCATTTTACTCCAAAGTTCAGGCTTGTGCAGACCCACTTGTCTGTTTCAGGAGGCAAGCTGTCTGGGCGCTGTAACAAACTGGCTACTTGAATTTAGTAGAGATATTAAGACGCATCTGAATGACATTAACACCCACACCTTCACCCATCAAATTGTTTGTAAAGACATTAGCACACATCTTTCCTTATCAATGCCTCCTCTCCTTATTGCTCAATTTGTCTTTACAAACCCTTGTTATTATTAACTTAACCTTTTTTAACAACCTGGAACATTTGAAACACCCCCTCCCAACTTTTCCACCTCAGGTCACTGTGTAGTGGGTATGGCAGGTAATACAGAGAATAAAGTAGACAATGACACCCATTAATCACTAGAGGTCCTTGTAGATGATCTGTGGCTACTGATAGCCGAGGACTCTCATCCTTTTCTTCCAGCTGAGAAGTCCAAATCTCCAGGGCTTTTAGAGACCTTGACCCAAGTATGATGGGTCCGCCTGTGTTCAGCTGTCCTGACTGCTGTCTCTGTGGTCCTGGTTGGATGTTATGAACAACTGATGCCCAAATAGATAGGCAAGAAATGAAACCCCATAGACTAATATCTATAGAGCAGGGATTTGTTTATTGCAGTGCTGGAGATGAGGGGGATCTTTCCGCCTAACTTATCCACCTTGGTCAAGTGTTGTGGCTTAATTATACAGTCAGTATTGCTATGTCATTCTAACATCATCATATACGTGTCAGAATTAATTTACAAAAGGTCATGTCCTGGTCATAAATTGTTCTTCTGCACTGTGCCCGCACTTCCCCAATTTAGCTGGTCTTAGCGGTGTTCTTT
>VYZT01011757.1:0-13301 GCA_013400735.1 Pomatostomus ruficeps
ACATATTTAAGAAAATGTAAAAAATGTTGTTCAGCAGCAGCTGGAGGTAAGAGTGAGAATATGTAAGAGAAACCGTCCTGCAGACACAAAGGTCAGGGAAGAAGGACAGGAAGAAGGTGCTCCGGGCATCGGAGCAGAGATTCCCCTGCAGCCTGTGGTGAAGACCATAGCAAAGCAGGCTGTCCCCCTGCGGCCCATGGAGTTTCATGATGGAGCAAATATCTACCCTGTAGCTCATGGGTGATTCCACCCTAGAGCAGGTGGGTGTGCCTGAAGAAGGCTGTGACTCTGTGGAGAGTGTGTGCTGAAACAGGCTCCTGGCAGGACCTGTTGCTCCATGGAGAGGGGATCATGATGCAGCAGTTTTTCTGTAAGGACTTGTGGTCCTTATTGGGGGCCCATGCTGGATCAAAGAATTCCTGAGGGACTAGTTTAGTCAAGATTTAACTCCTCTCCGGACTTAGAAAATGATAAAATTAATAGAACCTTGGTATCCAAGGTCATTTTTGGGTAAAGATAATGCCCAGAAGAGTTACTAAATATCATGTTTTTACCTTCTCATGTCTTCTTTTAGGCTCTGCAGCTTCTGATGGAACCAACTCGCTTTCAGTGCTACACCAATTTAAATTACAAGCTGAAATCCTAACAATCCACAAGAAATTTTTGTTACCACTGATCTAAATTATTTTCTTTTGAGCTGGTCAGGAAAAGACAAAATACTCTCACTTTGTTTCCCTATGTTTTCATGAGGCTTTATATATGTAAAAATATTAAACATTGGCTGAATAGCACAGTTTCATTCCTCAGCAAGTCTCAAATTCAAATACTTGATTGATTTTTTTAGAACATAGGTTTTTATCTCAAAGGAACAAAACAAAGGTGTTTTATTGGTACTCCTCAAAGATGCAAATAGCAAACTAAACAAGAAAACTGATTTTCTATAATTGCCTATAGCATTCATTATAGAAGTACTTCTGATTTGTTTCTAAATTACTTAAAATTTAATTTACTTCCATTTCTTTTATTTTTCTTATATTTTAGTCTTATTTTTTTATTTTTCTGTTCCAGATCCAGAGTTTAATAGAAATGAGAATATCTTGGATTTATTTTTATTTTGTTGTAATTACTGACAAATTTTCTTAAGCTTATTCTAAGTATTTTGTAAGATTTTAATATAACAAAAATACAGTTCCATTGTTGCTTTCAATTATTTCTTGTCCTAAAGTGAAGAGTTTTGAAAAGTCAGTGGTAAATCAGGGAGAACAAGATAAGAGGGAAATGCACAATCAAAAGACAATCAATTTTAGTTTTTAATGAAATCCTGTGAAATTTGAAATATTTACATGTGGCATTTTCAACAGGGAAAAAACCCTAAAACATATAAACCTTTTTCACAATATGTTTGAATATAAGATATCGTTAACTATGTTACAGAAAGAGAAATGTATTAAATTGATTAATATCAAACAGATTTGGGAGGGAAAAGCATGAGGAAATGAAAAATTCGTAATTATCATTCAAATTAATAATTTGCTTTTGACATCTCATCACATTTGCTTTCAGTATTGCCTGTTCTCACAATTTTATCACCTTGTAAATCTCCTTCCCAATAAGCTCAAGGGGGTAGTAAAGTGCACAGTGTCCATACTTGCTCAAGGCAAATCCATCTAATTCAGCATTTAATCTCTGAAGGTGATAATACACAGATGTCTGCAGTGGATACTTTGATGTTGAGAGACTGGGTTTGTACAACCTTAGCAAGGAGGCTAAGGGACATCTTACTGATGTCCTCACGTCATGGTACAAAGGGCACCTTTTCTGCAAGGCACACAATAACAGGACAAAAAGTAGTGAATACAGTTTGCATCATGGAGTATTCCAATCAGATAGAAAGTAAAGGTTTCTTTGTTTCTTCACTGCTTTATTGAGGTTTTTTGTTTGGTTTTCTTTGTTTGGGTGGGTTTTTAATCACAAGGATGATTAAGCAGCAGATGTGAGCTTTCCTACAATGACCGTGACAAAATCTTGAGTTACCTAGTCTGATAGGACTGATAGGAGCTGCTTTAAATGGGGGAACTGGAGTAGAGGATCCCTAGGGGTGTCTTTCAACATAAATTATTCTATGATCTCTGAATCTATGGTTATTCCAGTAGTTGTACTGATCTACTACTTAGTGATGAAGAACCACTTAATTTCATTTCAGCTTTTCACGTAACTGTGTCATCTCAAGCCCCTAGATTTTTTGTTGTAATAAACAACCCATATTAACATCTTCTGTAATTTCCAGTATCTTTCTAAGCTATCTTTTTTCTGAACATTGACACATCTTGAACTGCTCAATTGTTCATCGCATGGAAGGAAGTTCTCTTTGATCATTTTTTGCCACTGACTGCTTTTTTCTTCTCATATGAGTGTAAGGGTATTCGAGGCAGACACAGTTTGTAAGGTGCAGGTACCACTCTAAATCTACTCTTTGCAATAAATATGTCTCATCATTGTCCATTCCTTCTGGGAGAGATAACTTCACTGACTTTCTCTTTCCCCTTTTCTTTAGTTTTTCTTTTCATTACTTAAGATGAAAATAATATTGAATAATATATTTTTATATGCAATTTTTTATTTTGTTTTCATGCATCCTTAATGTTACTTAAAACCAGTTTATATTATTGATAACATTATTTCATCTATCAAATTTTTTCTGATGTTAATGCATTTTTATTTCCTTTCTTTCTACAACTTTTAGAATGCATTGTGTAAATTCATGTACCCAGAAAAATGTGAGTACTGCTCTTGGCATTCAACTCTGAAGGAAAAAAAACTTGCCTTTCATTCTTTTGCTTGCATGTTAACACCCACACAACATTGTGGCAGCAAATGTTAGGTACATCTTAAGTTCAATCTGCCTCTTTCTTTAACATATTTTTAAGTGTTTATTTTCAGCATACTTCTATTATTCTGCCTTGACAGACAGTTTCTTCTTGAACTTTTCTCTGTTTGTTTCATCAATGGAAATATCACCTTCATCCTTTTGAAATGTGTGTTACCTACTCACCTTTATACATCAGGATTTATTTTTCCTTTACTGAATGTTTTATTTTCTTTTGGTTCAAGTCAAGCTCTTTTGCAGGTCTAGTTAGGAGGCTCTTTAGATATCTATATTCTATAGACTAATAAATAAATAATAGCAATATATAAATCTGACAAAAAATGCCTACCTTCTTTATTTTTCCAAGGTGAACCTGGCCTGAAGCAATGTTCCTGCCTTTACTGAAACTCTTTTATGAACTATGAATACATTTGAGAAATGTATCCCTCATTCTTTTTTACTTAGAATTTATTAATGACATAGAACTATGTCCAACACTTTTTCTGTTACAACCAATTAAGAGCAGGTTAGTTTTGCTTTCTGATTGGACCAAGAATAAGTATTATGTGCAACTGTGTGCCAGATGCCAAAGGTACAGAACCAATAAGATCTTTGCACTGCACTAAATTATTAAGAAGAAGCAATGGAAACGTGTCTCAGTCAGATAGATTAACCACTTGGCAAAGGGAGCTGTAGATCAAACAAATTATCCTGTCATTGATCATGTCAGTTACTGTCTCTTTTTTAAATAGATTCTCCAAAAATACAACTATAAAGAAAAAGCAAATTCCTAAATATTTTTTCAGAACTTCCTAAAATAACAACATTCCCAAGAATCAGTTGTTTCATTCATTCCAAAATGAAATTAAAAAGTGTCAACAGACAAAGTGGTGGTTGATTGTTATGCAGGTGACAGAATCATCCGTTGTTATGAAGAAAGAGCATCAGGGATATCAGGGATGACAGAGGCTGAAGACGTTTAGAGGTGAAAACTTAGTTCCCTTTCATTGTAAACCACAAGAACATTGATGCAAAGCCTGTTGTTCCAAAATAGTTCAGTGTAAGTAGATAAAATAGGTCTAACAGAGATGATTAATCAGATCTGATTTAAATGTGGACACATTATAGACATCCAATCAGATGGAGGAAACTAACACTTCATAGTGAGAGGGAATGGAATATTTTAGATTTTGACTCAGATGTCTATATGAACAAGGTATCTGTTTGCATCTAGTCAGATGAATCCCACCTAAAAATGTTCATTATAATTTGACTGAATTTAAAATTGAATGGAATAGGATTGCAGAATGGTTTGGCTTGGAAGGGACCTTAAAGATCACCTAGTTCCAACCTCCTTGTTATGGACAGGAATGTCACTCACTGGATCAGGTTGCTAGGGCCCCATTCAACCTGGCCTTGAACCCTTCGAGGGATGGGGCATCCACAACTTCTCTGGGCAAGCTGTTCCAGTGCCTCACTACCTTCACAGTAAAGAATTTCCTCCTAGCATTTTTTCTCAGTTTAAAACCATTTCCCATTGTCCTGTCCCTATCTTTTCCTATAAAATGTCCCTCTCCCTCCTTTTTATAATCCCCCTTTAGGTACTGAAAGGCTCTAAGGAGATATTCTCAAAACGTCTTCATCTCCAGGCTGAACAACCACAAACTCTCTCAGCCTGTCACCATATGAGAGCTGCTCCACCCCTCTTATCACCTTCATGGCCCTCCGCGGCCCTCCTCTGCACCCATTCCATGTCCTTCCTGTGNCACCCATTCCATGTCCTTCCTGTGCTGTGGACTCCAGAGCTGGATGCACTACTTCAGGCAGGGACTCATGAGGGCAGAGTAAAGGGGGACAATCGTCTCCCTTGACCAGCTGGTCACGCTTCTTTTGATGTGATATCCTTTGATATTGTAAGATAGAATATTTTCTCTGCTAGTAGTAGACTATGAAATGATGAAACATAAGTTCTTTTTTCTGTTAAAAATATCATCATTTGATCATATTTAAAACACATCTTGTCACCAGAGAGCATCTGGATGATGCTCTTAGTCATGCAGTTTAACTTTAAGTAGTTCTGAAAGGAACAGGGAATTGTGATCCTTATGGGTCCCTTCAAACTTAAGGTATTTGATGGTTTATCTCCTCTAATGTGTACATCAAATCTCACCTCCTGTCATAGAGAATGATCAAATAGTAGTCTATGGGCAGGACAATAGGATCTGACTAAAATTTTTCTAAAAAAAATTACTATGTTGTCAATATTTTTTCAGGCAAGGGGTTTCTCCAATTATGTGCAGATTTTTCCATATAAAAAAATTCTTTTCTAAGTGTCTACAGTGTCAATGATTAAGGTTTTACCTCAAGAAGTGATACCTAGTCCCAGACCAAGCTGTGAATTCTAGCTCATATTCTACCAAATAACACCTGTAAGTGCAAGATGGTACCCAGCAACACTTAAGACAACTATTTTTTCAACCTACTCATTTTTCAATTCAAAGTTTCTGAAAAGGTCTGCAGTTCAACTAATAGTTTCCTGTTTTGTTTTGTTTTGGGGTTTTTGGTTTGTTTTTTATTTTTTTTCCTTGATGTTGGCTTCTATGTACTATAAAATAAGTTATAGAACCTGACTTAAAGTGTATTTTCAGGTGGAAATACCACTGAAATGTTGTTGGGGGATATTACACAGAAGACAGATATGTTCTTGGTTTTATTGACAGTTAAAGATGGTCCCTAGAGAATTCTCTTCATTGGATTGAATCTAGGATATGCTTCAGAAGCAAAAGGCTGGCATCCTCCTCACAAAAATATAAGTATGCATTATAATTAATGAACTGTTCCTGAAGATAAAACTGAGATCCTATACTGATTTCAGGGAGTTTAAATTATGGGTATAGAGATATACGAGGATAAAACATAAATTTATAATAAAAATAACAGTTCAGTTTTTTTCCTTTACCACCTGAAGATAATTAAAAAACCAAAACCCACGATACTGAAATCTTAACAGATTCTTAAAAATATATTTATAAAAATAATAATAATATTTTTTATTTTGTCCCATCTTTTGCATATATAACCACTTGCTACTACCATATTTTTCTTTAAAAATGTAATATATGCTTACTCACTCATATTGCTTCTTAAATTGATGACTATATTTTCACGGTTAGCATTATTATATTTACTATAATTTCTCTATTTGTAATGGACTCCTATTTATAACAGTTTATAATGTTATTTAAGTCCTACAGGGGTTTTTTATGCTCTCTTGTGTTGAATAGAAATTTTGCATTTGAACAGGCCTGGTTTGTGATTTGTTCCAATTTAAAAAAACCCCTTATTTTAAAATACAAAGTGGAAAACTAAGACACTATTCTACTTAAGACTACCTTTCATACCAGGAATTTATTTTCAGATAAGTTAATGAGAAGCTATATAATTTAATCCTGAGATACTAATTACTGACATAAAACTTTGTTAGAATCATGTCTTAAATATTTATCTCCTAAAAAAAATAGATGATAGTCATTGATTCTTTTACCTTTTAATCATTTAGTATAGTATCTTCACTGCTTGGTAAATTGCAACAAATATTTGGTATTGAAGTAAACATTATTAAATTGCTAGATTAGTTGGTTGATTAGTTGGTTAGTTTTTCTGGTTTCTGGAGTATCATCAACACTTGCAGTTAGTACAATCTAAATTTAATTTAATGGGAATATTAGGCCTAAGGCATCCCTTGACTGACATAGAAAAATATTTTAGTTTTATATCTTAATATTCTGTATTTGATTCTCTTATTGATAACTACATATTATCTACTTGCTTAGTTGAAGAAAAAAAAATCGGCAATAGTTTTCCCGCTACGATTTTACAATCAGTCTGCATTCTTTTGTCCTTGTACATCATCACCCATAAATAATGTACCCACAGAGAGGACTACAATTGCATTTCTTCAAATTATCCCCTAAGGCTACAATCCTCAAAACTGACTTTGCTGTGGACTGAAGTAATCTTTCAGGAAGCACAGAGAAATACAGGAGGTTGACTCCAAATAAGAATCACAGAATTTCAGAATGCTTTTTCACTGCTGATTTTTGTTTGCAAATGAACTGATTTCTTTACGATTAAATATTCACTGAGTAATAATCCTGAGTAATTTTCCATGCAAGGAATATTGAAAAAAGCTTGCTTTAAAAGTCACTAGCCAAAGTTATGTGTATGTTACTGTTTCCCATGACTAAATGACTGAAAATATTCAAAGAAGAAAAATAGGAATTGAGTAGCAACAATTTTGACCTGATTGTCCTTAATCTACAATAAGAATAAGATGGGTAGCCACTTGGGCAAATATTAAGGAATATAATGATGGGCAAATTGATAAGACATAAATATAAATAAATAACATTTCACAGGATTCAGTTAATATCATATAAAAATATTTTTAAAAGAAGGGGCTTTGATAAATTTGGACAAGTCACAAAACTAGGCCTGTGCAAATGCAAAATTTCTGTTCAAACACTACAGAATATAAAAACTACAGATATGAGTATTTGAAATAGTCTAACATACAATATTATGTAGATTAAATAAGAGGTAGAACTAGTCCACTTGTGCAGCACCTGATTGTGTATCCAGCTTACATTGGATGTATGTAAAACAAATCACCTGAAAGAAATGGCCTTATACCAAAACTTCTCAGCAGGGCATGATTTGCAGAATAATCATTCACAGTACAAGCCATCTAAACAGATGTATAAAGTCACAAAAACTCTGTAAATCTTTGTTACAAAGTTCATCCACTGTTGAATGAAATACCCATGAGAACTATATTTTGTCTTTTTTTTTAATCTTTTGTTTTGCCATAAACTTAATTCCTAACAGCTTAGTGCTCCTGTATCTGCAAAATTAAGCTAATACACCACCTAGTAAACTATTGTGAAGGTTGCTTAGATAATTTTCATACTTCAAAATTGCCATATGCTAATAAAATATTATCCCAGCTGGTGAAAGGAACATTCTATACAATATAACATCAAGCTCAGTAAAACAAAAACAAAAACAACTCCCACGCCCCAAAAACCCTAAGGAAAGAAGGCAGGTAGAGTATTTGGAGTTATGCCATTTGTTCTCCTAAGTAACCATTAAACATGATGGATCCCTGCTTTTCTGGATATAGCTGAACACTTGCCTACTGATGGGAAGTAGTGACTGAATTTGTTCATTTGCTTTGCTTGTTTGTGCATATTTTGCACATTTTAGTTTGCTTATTACATTGTCTTTACCTCAATCCAAATGTTTCCTCACTTTTATCTTTGTACTTCTCACTGGAAGAGAGTGAACAAGTGCCTGTGTGGAGCTTAGCTGTAATTAAGCCCCAACTATAAATATTATTGTTGTTATTTTATTTACAGAGATCCTCCTGGTACTACAATGAGCAGATGACATCCAAAGAAAAACTTAAATGGAACAAAATACAATTCTTTTTAGGGCTTTAGCAGAGTTTTCATAGATAGGAAATAGCCAGAGTAATTTGATCTAGTTTTCACTAAATATTTCAATATTTAAGTTCTGTGATAAACAAAATTTTAGCCTAAATGTAGCAAAATCCTGTTGTAACATCAATAGAAAAATATACAATTTATAAGTTGATCAAATGAACCCTTTCTGTTCAGAGATACAGCTTGGAAAGTGTAGCTGGAGTAATTGTTCTCAGCATATCCTGGAAGTAGGTTTTGGAAGGGGATAGCTACAGAATTTTAAGTATTGAAAGAGATAGAGGAAGTTGTGGAGAGCTGTGGGAGCTGTGATAGAAGAGCTGTGGCTCATGAGGTCAGTGAACAATGAAGTACAGAAAGACTGATGTGCTTTCAGGTCTCTCTTCTCCCCCTTTCTTCCTTGTCTCATTTCCCTTTCTCCTTCCCCAGGAATTTGCTTTTGTTCAGTGGTCTGTACTGATTGCATTGAAAATAATTTGATCAAATTTGTGTTAAATCGAAGCACAAACCTCCAGACAATATTTTTATAAACCTACCACATTTGCCATTATTTGGGTGTTCAGATGGAATCCACTGATCTCAGTGAGAGCTGATGACAGGGTGTAATCAAAGCACCATAATGTCATCTCCTCCAAACAAAAAATGCCATTGCCGGGAATTGAAGGATTGTGTATGCTCACTCCAATAACCACTATGCTTACGAAGTTTCACAGAATCATAACAATCTCTGTGTGGCAGCAGAACTTGGGTGAAATGATGAAATTTTTATTACTGAAGGTGAGTTATAGAGTCTCCTCTTCTTATTCCTTTGGAGAATTTAGCATTTGAGAAAATGCAGCTCCTGATTATAGCTTACAGGCTTCCACACAATGAGTTTCACAATATACAACTGGCTGCACTGCTGAGCTTATAATGCTTTGCATCCTATTTGCTTGAACTGCGAGTGTGATTCAGAACTAGTGAGGCATCTGTGTACATGTCAGCACCCACATATTTATATTGTGTTCATTGCAATCCATTTCCACCCTGATGCTCAAACAATGCTCAGATCAGATTGTCCTTTGCAGTCAGCTGAACTTCAGCACTTTTTTTTTTTTTTTTAAGGAATCCTCAGGTTAGGACTGAGGCATCACTATAGCTAAATTAGTGGCAGCTAAAATTACGGGATCACTTAAAAATGTCATATTCAGCATATATTTGAATACATTTATAATTTATTAAGATGATTCAAAACTTAAATTTTGTTCTTCATAGTAGGAAAGGGGAAATTTCAAAGTATTAAAATTGGTTTATAACAGCAACATAAACTGTAGTCCAAGGATTTATTCTAATAATTGGGGATTGTGTGCTGGACATTTTAACAAAATACTTTTTTTTTCAAAATCACACTGTAGATAATTTTTAACTTTATATAATATGAGAATTTCATTGTACTATTATCTGCACTATTAAAAATAATTCTAAAGCTATAAGATTAGAAAGAGTTAAGGTATGGAACCAAACAATGTATTATCCAGCTGATAGGTAAAAGATAATAACTTCAAGTACAACAAAGCAAACAGGTTGAAAGTGATTGCCAGTTTGGGTTTGATAAAATATTTTCAGAAACATTTTTATTGCAACTCTTTAGCTCCTTCTAGTACCAGTCTCCTGTTCTTACTGGGCTTTCATATATGACTTCAAATGCTGAAAATGTATACCTTAATTTTTTACATTCAAAGGAAAATTTAGGATCTGCAGTACATGATGAATTTTATGCTAACACATCTATATGCATATCACACAGTTTGTCTGGTAAATTAATCTCTCTGGTACTTCAAAAACATTTTGGAAGGCCTTCAGGTGAGAACTGGTTTTGAATGGGATAATTAACCTTGACAGTAATTTCTTCATATCAGAGCCAAATAGCGGTTGGAAAGATGTATTCACTTTTCAGAGAGTGCCAGGTACTTATGGCCTGGAAAGAGGCTATAATGTGTTCAAAAAATGTGTATTTCAAGCAGGCATGGAAAAAGGTTCCAACAGAGACTCATCCATCAAATTGCTGGAGAAGGACATGATTTACATAGGAGGTAAGAGAGGCCCTGGCTGGATGTTTATAGTAGGTTATTTTCAGTCCTAAACCAGTGTAAGTGATTGTTTCCTGAACTAATGCACTCAAACAATATAATTAGATTATCTTAAATGCTTCTTTACATATTATTAGATATTTAATGTTAATTTCTTTCCTTCTGAAAGAAAATTATGAATAATAAAGTTTTATCAGCTCTGTATCATAATTGTGTAGGTAAATCTGCTGGCAATGTAATCTGACAGATATTTTTATGGTTTTAGCAAGTCAAAAACATGTATAAAAGGCTCTTTCCATGTTATCCATTGCTCATTTTTCTTTGACTAAGTAGTATTCACTGGTTAAATTATTATTTTAGTGGTGTGCATATGGTTGAACTGCTTAAGTTTCCAATATTCAAATTCAAACTGTTTTTGTACTATGAACTGAAAACTGTCTCACATGAAGTGAAATGAGACTTTTTAAAATTACTAATAAAACTGCCAAAGGACACATTTCAAGTTTTCCACAGGGTACTGATGCTTAGAAATTTTTTTTCTGAGGCAACATGTAAATATGTAAAACTGAATTTGAAAGGAGCAGAGCTAGACCCGTGGCTAAGTGTCTTTGAGAATCTTACCCATCATTTGAATTACCATTTTTCTAAAAGTTATTCACTTTTCTATAAGTTTTCCTACTAACTGGCTTTTCAGGCAAACAATGGATGAGATTTCTTGAGATTATGAAGAAAGGTGATATAAATTAGTTTTTCATCTACTTGCAAATCCTAGCTCAGTAGGAAAAAATGCACAGGAGGTGTAAATGTAAATTTCAAGTCTATTTTGAAAAAGATATATCTTCAGGTTGACCTGAGCAGCTTTGTATTTCATGTTTGCCTACTGAATCCTAGTCACTGAAGTCTTGAGAGCTACATTGCCACAAAAAGTCTTTGCATTTTGCATACAGCTGACTAGTACTCTAAATTCTGACAACTGCATTTGTTAGATCTTTATAAAACCATGAGGAGAGTTTAGACACAGCTTAGACAACAGTGTTTTAGATTCCTATTCTGTAGGAGCTGAATATCAGCCTAAAAAATTTCAGTGGAATAGAGTAATTATACGTGGGTAAATTGTGCCAATGAACTACAGTAGTAATTTTGGTTGTATCAATGACAGAAAGAACAAGTTCTGTTTTTAAAAAAATTAATAGATAAATGTAGTAATCTTAAATAGCTTTTACAGGTTATAAGCTGTCCTACTGATTTATTGTAATGCATGAATTGTCCTTGTAAGCTAATAGAAAATTCATGGCAGTCTGTTGTTTGCAGTATGACATTTAACAAAATACACTCTTCCATGTTTCTTTCAACAATTCAGGGACATATTTCACAACTGGACAATTCAGGCACTTGAAAGAACTTGTGTTTACAGATATGTTTTTGTTGCAGAGAAAGAAAGATACTACTGCTCCTCAACTGGAGATATGTTGTTGTAAATATGTTACTGTAAAGGAATTACCTAAACAAGCTTAATTTTCAATGAATTACATTTATTAGATATTGTGAGAGACAGTTTTTTACACATGAAGAAGAAACACACTTAATACTAGGGAATAAAAGAGAAAAGTCATCAGGAATATGTGAAAACTAAGTAACAAAATTAAGATTGTGATTAGTATGCAAAACAGAGGGTTCCCTGTTCTAGTGCTGGCAATTTTAGTGTAAGAATGCTAAGCACAGTCTCAAGACACTGCAGAACACACTGTGTGTCTTAAGAAGAAAGAAAGACCACGTGAGAAAGATAAAGCTTTCCTGGACTTCTTAAACAGTGCCCTCTACCTCATAGGATTCAGGTTTTCTGGTAGAATGTACATGCCCTTTGTTAAGAAAATAATAAATGTCCTCAAGGATTGATAGCATTTAAACTAGAGGGGGAAAAAGAGACAAAGATTAAAATAAAAATAAATAAGTAAACAAATTATGTGTTTAAAATTCCTCCTGCCTATGTGTAAGTACTCTCTCTATCTTGGAAATCACCTGTCCCAGACACTTATAAGCTTCTATGGTTGACAAACAATAATTACAGCAGTAATCTCCAAAGGTGGTTTCGGGAAGGTAAATGAAAATGTGGCACAAAATATGCCATATACTTAAAGATTTTATGTTCTTAGCAAATTTTTAACTTTACCCTACAATTTTAGGATTATTTTCTCTGTACATTTAAGGTACCTATTTCAGATTTTTGCCACTCAGTCAGCAAGTAGGTCTAGTCTCACCTATCATTCTTTAGAAGTTCCACATAACTATCTGAATACTGTAATTCTAAATCAAAACTCTTTTCTTGGATATAAAGAAATAAACTAACCTTCAGGTAGCTGAGTAGATTACAATTTTCCTAATGCTACTTTTCCACTCTCAAATAGGAGTAAATTTACTCTGCAGTTCAGTCTGTCACAGCAGATGAAGGGAGGTGATTCTTCCCCTTTATTCAAACACTAGTGATGTGGCACCTGGAATGCTGCATCCAGTTCTGGTCTCCTCAGCACAAGGGAGACAGGGACCTATTGGAGAGAGTCCACAGAAGGGCCACAAGGATGATGAAGGTTCTGGAGCAGCTCTCATATGAGGAAAGGCTGAGAAAGCTGGGACTGTTTAGCCTAAATGACTTCAGGGAGATCTCATCAATGCATATAAATACCCACAGTGATGGTGCAATGAGGACAGAGCCAGACTGGTGAGAGGACCAGAGGTAATCATCACCAACTGAAACACAGAAGGTTCAATCTGAACATCAGGAAACACATTTTTATTGTGATGGTGACCGAGTCCTAGGACAAGTTGCCCAGGGAGTTTGTGATCTCCCTCTGTTGTGGTTTTAGTAGT
>VYZT01011758.1:0-27632 GCA_013400735.1 Pomatostomus ruficeps
CAAAAACATCTCTGTATTATCAAACCTGTATTCAGCCCCAAAGCAGCCACTGTGAAAGAAATTAACTCTACCTCAACTGAAACCAATACACACAGTTAGCTTCCTACTAAGGATCAGTCTTTCACACCTTCAAAGCAAATAAAGAATGTGATTATTATCACGATTTTACATCATGGGCAGAAATTGTTCATAATGGCTTTTATAATCAGGATATATCCAGTAGAGCTTTGACATCTAGTTGAAAGAAAAGGAAACCAGCTATTCTAGAACTGACATTGCACAATCAGTACCGATTATATTTATATTTATTTATGCATTATATAGTTATACACATATTTATTAAGATATATGGCTGATTTCCTTCTCAATCTTTCATGCACATATACCAGAAAAACATGGAAAAGGTAGTTGTTTGACAATATCTGTGAGGAATCAAGCTGATCTTTACTTCCCTGTTGCTCCTTTTTATTGGTTGGATTTATTACATTAAGGAGCATGATCTTTCATTTTGATGGCTATAATAACACATTGAGAAATTTTAATTAGTACTAGAATTTCAACTCAGCTTTTATGTAAAAAATGCAGAATTATGTACACCTGAAATAACCATGAGGGTCTTTACATTCACTTTTTCTTTTAGCTGCAAAAAGTACAAACTATCAAAACCACTTTTCTGTTTCACTTGTGTCTCACCTGGGGTGACTAAGGGGAAATAGTAATTCTCCTTCACTGTGCAGAACAAGAATGAAACTTCTGGGAATGTTCTGTGAGGACTCTGAGTTTCCTCTCTCCTTCTTGGTCTTGTTCTCACTTCAGCCTTTTTTGTTTGTTTGTTTTTATTTCCCCAATCTAGTATCTCTCCCTCTCTTTCCTAACAGCTGCATTTCAAACCAGTCCGTGGGATTTCTCTAAAGGCAAGTATGAACTTTGGCTGACCCCTCTCCTACCCTCTCTCTACTTGAGATATTATATTTCTCCTGCTTTTGTTAATCATGTTATTATAGCACTTCACTGTGTTAGGTATTTGAAAACTGTTAAAATAAGAAAGCTAAAGGTGCTACCTCTCCTTATGTCATTTATCTGTGCCCATCTGCTTTATTTTCCTTGGTTCCTCAAATGGTCTCATGCAAGGTCTGCAGAAGAATCTGATGGGAAAGCAGAAGAAAATATGAGTATTGTGAACCTTCTGAAAGTGCAAGTGCTGTCCAGAAATACTGAGGTAAAAAAGGGTCTGAAACAAACTCAGAAATTTCTTGCTCCTTAAGATGCACATCAGAAATTAACAATTTATTTTCACTTTCTTCCTGACTGTTTAGGGTTTTTTCTGGGGCTTCTCTTCTGTTACTCTTTTTGATGAAAATTTAGTAGGAGTTTAAAGACAGGACTTTTCTGAATAATTTATCATTTCAGTTTCATTACCATTCCTTCACTTCGAATTAATTTATAACATGTGGCTGTAATTCTAACTTCCAATACATCTGATAAAAAATGTGTGAAGGAAGGGAGCATTTGCAGAGAGGGGGTCTTGAAACAAGCTGCAAATAAACACCTTCTGAAAACATGATTTGGATCCTGTTCCAAATATCATATTTGGTAGCTTGCTTCAGTATGTCATTCTGCATATCCAGCTTATCCTCCTTCAGTGACATAACAGGAAAAAGCTTCCAAAAAGATGAGAACATATTTCTGTAATTTGCAGGTCAGGTCAGGCCACAGAAGAATTGCTGTGAAGCTTGCTCTTCCATGTAGGCACTAGTCAGCCAAATATTTATACACATGCTGAACATTGTAGGTGTCCTTAAACTTGAGCTTATTCAATGAAGTTCTTACAGACTGACTGACAATGGAGCACATGTTAATCTTCTTTGATGTGAAGCATCAGTACAGTTGAGCTGTGGTCCTCTTCTTTCATTGCTGGGATTTTTTATGAGAAAAACAGCTAAAAAAATCTCCAAACAACTTTAACTGACCTGAATTGACACGCTGATTCTGAAATCAAGGAATCCTAGAATACCCTGAGCTGAAAGTGACCCGCAAGGATCTTCAAAGTCCAACTCCTGGCCTGGCACAGGACTGAGAGAATCATCCAAATGCTTCTTGAACTCAGACAGGCTTGATGCCAGGGCTGCTTCTCTGGGGAGCCAGTTCCAGTTCCCAACCATGCTATGTGTGAAGAACCTTCTCCTAATATCCAACCTAAACCTCCCCTGACTCAGCTTCAGGCCATTCCCTCATGTCCTGTCACTGGGCACCACAGAGCAGAGATCAGTGTCTGCCCCTCCACTTTCCCCCACGAGGAAGCTTTGGACTGTGGTGAGGTTTTCCCTCTGTTTCCTCTTTTCCAGGCTGAACAGACCAAGTGCCCTCAACCCCTCCTGGCTGCCAAGGTACTGCTGACTCATGTTCAACTTACCATCATCCAGAACCACCAGGTCACTTTCTGTGGAGCTGCTCTCCAGCCTCTTGTTCATGAGTCTGTATGTACATTCCCATATGAGAGTGTATGGACATGCTTGAAAAGTAATTACAATGACAAACTATTTAGAGAAAAACAAGATCAAATTATTAACAGTGGTGAAAATTTTTAGAGCAATTCCATTTCCAAAAGTAGTTGGTTAGATGATAGGAATAACTGTCCGTATTTTAAAATCTAATTCTGTTGATAAGTGGAAGGATTTTAAAAATCTCTCCTAGTTCTAAGTAGTTTTCATCCTATACACAGCAATTCACAAGGTATTTCAACCATGTGTGTGTGCATTACTATTGCTAAATTTTAAAACATAAAAATAATCATGTTCGTTTTTCTCAAATTCCTTTTAATTTGTCTAGCATTTTTTGACTATACTATGTCTTTTGAATGTCAAATACCTGCACCTGATAAACCAAATGTAGTTATGTGCTGTACTGTTACTGCTTTCCAAAATCAAATGAACTTTGTTTTGAAACCTGCCTTCCACACAGTCCTTTCATTTATCTTGGAATGAAATCATATTATTTTATTTCTGTCATATATTCTTACTAATGCTATTATAGCCTGACTACATGCTCACCAGCCAAGCAGAGATAGATTGCATTAGGACCCTAAGCCATTACTGTATGCACTCCCCCAGCACACAGTCTTGCTGAGTGAGCTTGCCATTTTGTGGGACTGACCTTCTGCTGACAAAGACCTAATGCCCTTAACACTGCAGAAGTTCTTCCTTACCCTTTGGCTTATGTGAGTTGGGCTTCCCTGGGAGCCTGGAACCTCATGTGGCTTCCAGGCTCCAAGAAAGAGATCTATCAGGTATGGTCAGAAAATTTTGCCTCTTTTGATTCTTATTTTGGCATGATATGCTAACAGTCTGGCTGTACTGCCTGGGATTCAACATTACTTGAAGAATAACTGAACATGATTTGAGGAAACAGGCTTTGCTGCCAGTTGCTCAGCTTCGTAGTTCTAAAAGAAGCTCTTCCTACACCCTCCCTATTAACATAAATAAGCAGAAATAAAGAAAAATTCCTTGAGACACAAAGCAAGGCAGGTCTGGAATGCTACCAAGGTTCTTTGAAGGCTGTTCTGGTATCCAAATATCACAAGTCAAGCAGGTGATGATGAAGGCTGGCTTGTCTGAACAGGAATCTTCTCATGGAAATAAGGCAAAAAAGGAAAATGTATGTCCAGTGGAATCAAGATCAGGTGACACAGGAAGAACACAGAGACACTGCTTGTCATTGTTGGGAGAAAATTTGTGTGGCCAAAGCTGAACTGGAGTTTAAGCTTGCCAGAAACATGGGGGACAATAAATAGATTTTTTTCAAATATATTAATGGCAAAAGGCAGTGTAAAAATAACCAGCTCGTGACAGGATGAACCAAATCTACCTCATAAGGTAGAATAATGTGTTGAAGTCTTTATATTATCTATGTTCTGTTTAAGATATTCAATATACTGTGAAAAATCACCTTTGTATTTCACAAAATTAATTTACAAGATCGGCTTGTGACAGCTCACAAACAGGCACATGGACAAGGCAGAGGTGTTTAACACATTTTTTGCCTCTGTCTTCAACACTGATGACTGAATAAGGGTGTCCCAGTGCCCTGAGCTGGAGGACCATGACTGTGCAAAAATTATCAACTCCCATCAACACTGAAACTGTGCAGTATCAGCTGCTGCAGCTGGATCCCTATAAATCCATGGGGCCTGATGGGATTCATCCCAGGATCCTCAAAGAACTGGCTAATGTCATTGAAAACCTCTCAGTGATTTTTGAGTCATCTTGGGAATCTGGAAAGGTCCCTGCTGACTGAAAGCTGGTGAACATTTTCCTGATTTTCAAGAAGGGCAAGAAAGAGGACCACAGAAACTACAGGCCTGTCAAGTCTCGTTTCAGTGGCTGGTAAAATTGTGAAGATTATTGTGGGGGAGATTGAAAAACTCCTGAAAGACAAAGCAGTCCTTGGTCACAGCCAGCACAGCTTCATGAGAGGAAAGTCCTGCTTATCAAATCTTACTTGCTTTTATGACAAGGCAACCCACCTACTTGATCAAGGGAAGACAGTTAATATGATGGTTTTAGATTTCAGTAAACTTTTTGTTACTGTCTCTCACTGTATCCTTCCTCCTATCCTTCCATCATGCAGTTGAACAAGCACATCCTGTGATGGGTGAACAAGTGGCTTATGGTTCAGGCACAAAGGGTTACAGTGAATGGGGTGACATCAGACTGGGGACCTGTCACTGGTGGGTTTACATAGGGCTCCATCCTCTTCCCTGATTCTGCACCTGGGGTGGGGCAACCCTGGATGTACAGACAGACTAGGGAATGAGAGGGAGAGCAGTGCCATGGAAAGGGCCCTGGGGTCCTGGTCAGTGGCAAGTTGAACACGAGTCAGCAGTGCCCTGGCAGCCAGGAGGGCCAAACGTGTCCTGGGGAGCATCAGGCACAGCATGGCCAGCTGGGCAAGGGAGAGGATTCACCTGCTCTGCTCTGCACTGGGGCGGCCTCGCCTCGAGTGCTGGGGGCAGTTTTGGATGCCACAGGAGCTATTGGTGTCCAAAAGAGGGCAACAAAGATGGTGAAGGGCCTTGAGGGGAAGCCATATGAGGTCACTTGTGCTATTCAGCCTGGAGAAGACTGAGGGGAGACCTTATTGTAGTCTGCAACTTTCTTGTGACGGGAAGAGGAAGGACAGTCACTGATGTCTTCTCTGGTGCCCAGTGACAGGACCTGAGGGAATGGCTTGAAATTGTGTTAGGGGAAGTGTAGGTTGGATAGCAGAAAAAGGTTAATCCCCCAAAGGGTTCCAGTTGGGCACTAGATCAGGATCCTCAGGGTAGTGGTCACAGCACCAAGCCTGACAGATTTCAAAAAGCATTTGTACAATGCTCTCAGGCACATGATGTGATTCTTGGGGATGGTGCTGTGCAGGGCCAAGAGTTGGACTTGATGATCATTGTGGGTCTCTTCCAACTCAGCATGCTCTGTGATCCCGTGATCTTTTTGCATTAAACAAAGACTCTTGAGGCACAGAGAGGTAGCAACAGTAAGTTCTGTAACTAGCTGCTGGGAACAGGGGTACAGCAGTGTTCCCAGAGTCAGGGAAACCCAACAGAGAGCACAGAACCTCACCTGAAACTGGCAGCTCCAGCAAGGGAGGCTGATGCAGCTTGGGCTTGCCAGGAGCAACTGCCCCTGGGAAGAGTTGAGACCAGGGAAAGCAAACAGGAATCAAGAGGATGAAGTGTTTTGTGCAGGAGGGCATGTGAGAAGGTCCCTGCACACTGCCTGTAGTGCCACAAATCAGGGAAGTGCTCTAGGTCCCTGTGAGGATGGTGAACACTCACCTCAGAGTTAAAACCAGTGTTTCTACAGAGAAATCCCCTGAGAGATCTTGTGCATACATTCGTGTGGAGTACATAAGGAAAGAGACTTAGTACAGCCAGGAGGTAGTAATAAGTGCACAGACCCTTTGATATCTGCAAAAAGTATGCACAAGCTGGTATCTGTTGCATCAGCAGTTTGAGCTGAAGGAAACAGTTAAAAGGCTGTTTGCAATCAGAGGGGCCAAAATGGGGAAAGCCAAGTGGTTTCAGAACCATGTTCCTGTGAGGGATACCACTGAAAATACAGCAATTTATGACCCACACAAACAGGATTCTGCTTCAATCTCCACCCTTGCGTTTTTTACCATCAAAATCAGATATAAAGCTTTAACCCATGAGCAAGGTCTGCAAGGAGAAACTGTACCAGAAACACAGAGAGTATACTGGCAAATGGAATAAGAGCATACAGTGGGTGACACTTACAGGGTACAGAGATGTGCATCTACTGGCCTGGCGGAGAGTCACAAGAGGTACACTGCCTTCCAAGGGATAAGGTCCAAGAAATTTTAACTGCAAATCAATGGGCCCTGAAAATATCCACCAGAGTGTGTTAAGAGAACTGACTTCATTGCAAGACCACTCTCCATAATCTTAGCGATATCAAGGAGATTGAGGGATGTCTCAGAAGAATAGAAGAAGGCTAATGTCACACCTATTAACAAGAATGGCTTACAAGAGGATCCAGGAAGTTATAGGCTCATGTCTTACTTCAGTCCCTGGGAAAGTTATAGAATGAATCCTCTTGGGGACTGTCAGAAGTCACATGAAGTATGTGACTGGGAAAAGCCAGCATGGATTCACCAAGAGGAAATTGTGAATGACAAAGTGATTGCCTTCTATGACAGAGTAACCTGATAAACTGACGTGGGACATGCAGTGGACATGGTCTACCTGGATATCTCCAAGGGTTTTGATATGCTTTGTCACAGCCTCCTCCCAGAAAAACTGATGTGTTACAGTCTAGTGAAGTGATCCCGGGGGAGGGGGTGGGGGGNGGTGGGTTCCCCAGTGTTGAACACTTTGAAGATTCATGTGAATAGGGTGCTGGGCCATCTTATCTAGACCATGTTTTTGCCAGGATAGATTGGACCACATGATCTTTGAGTTCCCCTTCCAACCTGGTATTCTCAAAGGGAATAATCAGATAGAGAACATGTTTTCAATTTCTGCTCATGCCTTTATGAAACCACATTCAATTATTGGAAATATCTTTATATGTAAATGTGTTTATAGATTTATACATTTTTGTAAAGAGAAAATACATATTGTCTGAAAGTCGTAGTAATAGTTGAATCTCTTTTTTTTTTGCTTGCTTTTCTCTCCATAATTTTCCCA
Source organism: Pomatostomus ruficeps (assembly GCA_013400735.1). Lineage (NCBI taxonomy): Eukaryota > Metazoa > Chordata > Aves > Passeriformes > Timaliidae > Pomatostomus > Pomatostomus ruficeps. Next base: position 7,205 of record VYZT01011758.1, read on the forward strand.
GATTAGCTAGGAAAAATCAGATTAAAATATTTCATATCATCAAAAAATACAGCTTTTTTTCCCTGCTCATATTTATGATTAAACAACTACTGACTTCCCTCTTCCATTTTGTTCAAAAATGCACTGTATATTAAAAAGACCCCAAAACATTCAGCAAGCATGAAAACTTGTACTTGATCTCTTGCTTCTCCTTGATATTTTTAACCTGTTGTATAGATTTAGAAGTTTTTTCTTTTTTGAAACTTTCCTCAAGTTTTTAACTTCCTGCCTGGCTACTGCTGGCTGCTGAAGTGCTGAGCACAGCACTTGCTGCAAACCAATAAAAAGTCAAAGACTTGATGTCAGGGTCTCTTAGACTTATTTAATCATGATGAGTGAAAAGAGAAGACAGATTTTGATTAAGACCAGCTAAACCGATCAATAAAGTCCTTGAACTTGCATAAGTCACTACTGGTTACTTTCAATAACAGTGATAGCCTGTACCTAGGAAGAAATATCCTTCTGTTAGGATCTTTACATATGAGACATACATGTGGACAACCACTGAATGATCCTGTAAAATAGTGCATTATATTTCTTAACAGTCCATTGCTATTGCTCTTGGGGGTATAGCTTCAGCCAATTTCTTTTGCACTGAATCTCTGAGAAAACTGAACTGGAAAATGACACTCAGATACTATATATAAACACAAAAGGAGACTAAATATATAGTGAGCAACATGACAACCTTGAAATGTGCAATTTTCACTAATTCCATTCTTGATATACTAGTCTAAGTTCTAATAGGGGAGAAGGTCAGGGTGGAAGCACAGTTCTTCAGGATTCTCTAGATCTGTTGGATATGAGACTTAAACAAACAAGAAATTACTTTCATTGATTAAATGTAGATTGAATTAGTGGGAAAAAATGACAGGCCCTGCTAAGGTTGTGTCCCTTAGTCATTGTTTAACTCAGCGTGACAGATTCAATCTGCTCAGCCCAAAGGAAGGCCAAAGATGTCACTCACAGACTCTGCACAATGCTACAGCCATAGAAGAGCAAAATCGAAAAGTTGCACTTTATCAACTCACAGCCTGGAGCCACTGTTCTCATTCGGGTTGTGTTAGCAGAACAATGAGATACAGCAGGCGCAAGGCTGCTCCACATAATAATTATTAGGTATCCCACAGGCAAAGCTCTTGTTGCTTTTTAGACTTGACAGAATGTGTCTTGTAGGCATGACCTAGCAGATGGGGGACTTCTTCCTTTCATCTTTTCCAAAGCGCCACCTAGGAGAAACATATAAAGAATCCTGATAAGGGATATATTTTCTCCTAAACAGGTACGTTGATTACTATAAACTGCTCTTCTTTTTCATTCACGCTTAAAATAATTGGAGATTACCTTAGTGGAAGGAAGTCAAGTATAGCAACAGAAACAGGGATAGACCTTTAGCTCTATCCTGCTAATTTGTGTCACCTACTACACTGCCTTATGTATTGATGGTAGAAAAAATGAAGCAGAAAATTAAGTCTGAAAGGCATTTTTGTCCTGCTGTCACTTTGTACAACATTTAGTTCAGTTGACATGACACTGTGCCTTTTGTTACATAAAACTGTCACATTGTCCCCTTCTGGTTAGCCACAGTTGCCGACCAAATCAATAATGTCTGTCAAAACTGTCAAATAATGAAAACAGCTAAAAATATCTGTTATAATAGATAATATTTTTATGGCCATTAAAAGATACAACAAAATTATATCACCAACATGAGCAAAGAAATAAGATAAACGTCACAATTAGCACAAACTGAAGAAGGATGTTTCCAGATATATTATGATGCCTGGACATTTTAATTATTTCATACTAATTTTTGATGGTTTTGTATGCTATTAATCTTTAAATACAATTTGTGATTACTGCAGGGCACCTAAAACATGTAAGTGTATGCATTTATTTTGTTAAAGTTGTTAAGTACTATTTGTTCTGCTTCAGTTTTTACAGATAAAACAGAAACTACCAGCAGCCTGAAAGAGTACAGAAGGAATCCAATGGAAATGCAAAGAGACTGATTGTCTTTTTCAATCTTCCACTCTTTCTTGGACAACGGTGTGATACAGAAATTTAAGGACAAGAACACTAAGATTTGCAAACCATAGTCAACGTCTTATGATTTTATTTTCTCTTTACCTTCCATGCTTTGAGATTTAAATTCTCTAGATGCTTTTTTTAATTATAGTTTCAACCAAGAAATTCTGGGAAATATGTAATTTATCTAGAATGTGGAAAAGATGATTTTTGCCCCAAAAAGACAGTTTGTCCAAAAGACACCACAGTGCTGGCATGTGAGATTGAGTTTCCTGGCTGGATACTGCCGGAAGCTATGCAGCCGAATTTGCCTACTGTTCCTTCCAACAGCCACAGCAATAAATATCAGTGCCATCCATATATCTTTCAAAACACTGTCCTTTTGTTTAGCATATATTTTTAAGAGTGTCACTTGGACTTCAGACTTAAAAAACTGTGGGTTCTGTGTTTATTTCAGATTCTTTCTGGAAGACCCAGCAGGAGATGCAGGCCTGGTGTAAGTGGTTTAAATTATGTCCTGTTTTGTAAAGAGAAACACATATATTTGAAAACCTTTTGTAATGTTTTAATGTGGACAAAGATACTCCTGAATTTTGCACTTTCAATGTCTTTACTAATGTGATGTCAGCCCCATCCTACTAATTAATTATCTTTACCTAGTCAGGGAAATGCATCTATTTTTTTTATATGTGCTATGACCACATACAGGTTGAAGAAGAAATGAAAGATTAAGAATAAAAAGCATCTAACAAATCCAAGAACTCTAAAGCAAATTGAAATCTATTTAGAGGTTGTCCTGTGTCAATAGATGCCAGTAACATGGGCATTCCATTTTGCTTTTTTTAGCTCAGAAAACTTTTCTCTGTAGATTTTTAATCACAGAATAATAGAACAGATTTTGTTGGACAGGACTTTTAATGGTCATTTAGTTCCAACACCCACTAAATTGCACAGGGACAATCAACTACGTCATGTTGTCACAAGTCCTTCCCCACCTGACCTTGAATATTTCCTGAGATGGGACATCCATCACCTCTCCAGTCATCCTGTTACAGTCTCTTGCCACCCTCATTGTAAAAAACCTCTTCCTAAAATCTAACCTAAATCTTCCCTCTTTTAGTTTAAAAGCATTTTTCCCTTGTTGTACAGCAACAAGACCTGCTAGAAAGTTTGTACCCACCATTCCTGCAAGCCCCCTTCAGGTACTGAAAGGCTGTAGATCTTTCTCTTCTCCAGGTTGAAGAACCTCAGCTGTCTCAGTCTTCTGTCACAGAGGAGGTGCTCGAGTCCGCTGAACACCTTTGTGGCCCTGCTCTGGACCTACTTCAATTGCTCCATGTCCCTATGCTGGGGGCCCCAGAGATGGATGCCATACTTCAGGTGAGGTCTCATGAGAACACATGGGAAACATCACCTCCCTTCACCAGTTTCTTTTGATGTAGCCCAGGGTACAGTTAAGTTAAACCCAGAATTCCTTTCACTACCTTTCTGTGCTGTAAATGTGGAGATTTTAACTGTGAATAGTCAAAATTTAGATATATGCAAATACCTTTTGTTTATAGCGGTAAAATTATAATAATAGTTTAATTTTTAAGTATTTTTTTAGTTTTGAAGTTTTGAGGGTGTTTTCCTGATCATTTAGATGCAATTCTGGTTTTACTAAATTCATTGATTTAAATCATGAGCTGTGAGATTCCTTAATATAGAGTAAATTAATTGGAATTATTCTCAGTCTGAGAATGTCATAGGTTATGTTTGTAAACTCACAAGTTGAATAATGTTTTGAAGTCTTTGTATTATCTGTGTTCGGTTTAAGGTATTCAATATACTGTGAAAAATCACCTTTATATTTAATAAAATTAATTTATAAGACTTTTCAAATTACAGATTTGGTTCATACATTTTCAAAGTTTCAATCAACACAAAGACAGAAATTTAGTTCTTGTGAACTGAATTCTACTATTTCCCAGTGCAACAAGGAAAGAAAATCATATGACAAGAAACCCCCAACTGACAAGATTTCCTTTCACCTGGTTTGATCTAGGATTATATTTTTTAGTGTTATATCATATTTGCAATCATATTTGAATTATGTAGCTGCAAAAAGTAGCAACATATTTTAGCATGTATCTTGGAGAATTAAAATTTTGAAAGATTAGTGTGCTACTGACATAACTGAAGTATGTTCAGAGAAGTGGAGCTAATTATCTTTTAGATGAGACAATCTGTAACATTCTCTGTTAATAGCTTGGAATACTAAACAAGGAAGTGACTCAATTTTTTACTTTTTTTTTTCTTTTTTTTTAATCCTTTGTAAAGAATGCAATGTTTTGCAATGTTTTGAATTGCAATGTTGCCAAATCAGTTTTCCACAATATCTGAAAAAAAGCAAACTTCTGTGTTCTCATAAAATACAGGTTTTTTGGACCATGTTCTATAGACTGATCTTGATGAAAATAGGAAGAAATTCTGGCCTGCAAATTTCCCAGCCTTCCACATTTTTTGGAGGTCCATGCTCTGCAGTTCCTATGCAGGTCTTCGATATTCTTTCCTGTCACTATTTTTCTTTCAGTGTAACTTCAAAAGTGACGTCTAACACCACTTCCAGAAAGAAAACTTCTCTGGGGGAATCTACACAGAATTTTTGTCTGGTGGAGTTAAGTAGTTATTTTACCCTGTTTTTTAAACTACAAGATGAGCAAATTGAGTTCCCTTTTACCTTCTGAAAGTGTAACTAACTGGAACAACTCTTCATTTATAAGGTGAATTTCAGCCAAGAAGAAATGAGTACGTCTTCAATTCTGATTAGTACACTTGTGATAATTCCTCTTGTGGTGAGAGTTGAGTGAGCTGAGAGCCATCTTTCAGTCCTACTTATTGATGAGCACATTTAAATTTTCAATAATATAAGGTACTTTGACTCCTTGACCACTTATGCTGCCTTTTAAAGGCCTCATGAGTCACCCAGGAAGCTTCCATTTTGAAAACACACATTCATATTGATTAGATACTTTCTTATGACCCTTATAAGGAAATCTAAATAGGTTATGTGGCCAAAAGATCTATGACTCTTGCACAAGGTGATAATGAAGAGCTAGATTGTCTCTACTGACACAGCTGTGCTCAGGAGTGGGAGGGAATGATGTCCCACTTGCCCATCCCTTAAGAGCATTGTGGCTCTGGACACCTGTGACAAATTAATCAAAGTCCTAATGAACAATATTCTTCCCCTATCAGCAGATGGATGGGGAACATGTAAATGGCACTTCATAACAAGCAAGCTCTCCAAGTGAAATTCAAGGAGTAATCTGCAATCTCTGGAAGGGTTTAAACAATCTAAACAATCTTCTTTTTCCTGATTATCTGCCAGATTTGAAGGGGGATTGCGGGGGGAAAAGAAGAACAGAAAAACAAAACTAAAGCCAAACCAAAAAACAAACAACTCCTTCCACCACCCCCTAGCCAACCCCTGGAAAAAAAGGAGCTTTAAAGATTAAATTGTATCATTATATTTCTTGTTTGACATTCTTTCTCCCTTTTTGTGTCTTCAATAAAAATCATAAATGGATGTGGGAAAATTACTGATAATTTTTTATTTTCTAGATGAACTAGAGCCTCTTAAGTTTACATATAGTTCCCCAATAGATCCTTAAGGTGGTATTATTTGGTTTAAAACTGCTATTTTTAAGCCTTTAAGTCTGTATGGGTATGTAATGCTGGGAAGCACTAAAGACTACTCCAAATGTCTTAGATAAGGCCTAAAGGAGTTCCTTAAAGGGACTACTCTGCAACTGTTTCATCCATTGCTAGAATATTCCATGTAATTCATAATATGTTATAATTACTGTATATTATCCAACACAATGCAACTATTACCTATATATTGCAAAGCAAGAGGTCTAGTCTTCTTCACATGATTATATTTCTCATTTCCTAACTTCTAACGTGTTGTAAAATAAAATCACCTTCAGAGACTGCTGTCTTATTTGCCAATTAAATTAATTTAAAAAACTTTTTTGAAAATTCTGTTGTGTTCTATGTCATCATCTTGCTATTGTTACCCATTATAGTGGATTCTCAAAGATGGTAAATCTCTATCCCTATATAGGTTAGTAGTTAGTCATGTCTCAAGAAGCTTGGCAAAGCAGAAAAAGTTTAACTGAGTAAATATATTAAAAACTAAATTAAATGACATGAAATGGACAACAGGAATACAATCCCTGAAGGGAAACAGTAAGGGTATCTCGGATGTTAAAGGAGCAAGTGTAGAAAGGAACTCGGATGCCAAGAATATTATTCTTTTTCATTATTAAAAATGTGTTGCCCTTGCTGTTTATGAGCATTTGTGGCAGAGATGAAAGGAGTGTTTTTTAAAATATTTGATCTTTTCTTCAGCTGCACTAATCTTCCTGACCTCTGTAGTGACAGAGCTCTGGAGCTGTCAGGCTCGTTTCAAGCAAGGAGGCAATTCAAAACATTGAGTCACAGCCTGTGTCAAATATTGAGCACGAGCAAAAAGCCATTTATGAATCAGTTCAGGCTCAATAATTATTAAGGTATTATTTGACATATAATTATGAATAACAAACATATCCATGAAAATTTCAATTTATTTACAGAATTCACCACTTACAAACAGAACACAAAAGCAACACTTCTTATGTACATTTTTTCACTTCGAATTACAAAACAGTTTAATTTACAATCAGCATCAGCACCAACATGGTCTATCTAAAACAAAACTCTTATTAGTTAATCCTCAAATACACCTTTTTCACATTTTCTTTTACTTCTTTTTAAACATAACATGGCAACATTTGTTTAAGAATGTTCTGTTATGTAGTAACTTAAGACTGGAACTGAGGAAGGAATGGTTGCTTTATTCCATGGGTTTGAGTGAAGAAATTTACCACTTTTGTACACAAGGATAATTATTCAGTTAAGATGATATTGAAATCACAATGAGGTTTTTTTTTTTTCCTAGATGAGGTAATTTTCCATTTCAGTCTTCTTTTCACAAACAGCCATATATATTCAACATGCTTCATCAGTAATTCATCAGTGTACTGAACGTCCGCGGAAAAGAACATGAAACAAAACAATTTTCTAGTAATATTTTTTTAGACACAGTTGTAAATTCTTGCTCACTATAGCATGTCATACTGCTCAAAAGATTACATTTTAAAACAAATAATTTTTTCAAGAATGTTTACTTATTATGAACAAAAAATACCTTGACAAGTGAGCCCATGGGAATCTCGTGAGGTTTAGCAACACCAAGAGCAATGTGCTCCACATTAGGGTAACTTCTGCCTGGGGGGTGAATAGACTGAGAGCAGCCCTGCCCAGAAGGTCTTAGGGGTGCTGTGGGTGAGAGGCTGAACATGCCCCAGCCATGGCACTCACAGCCCAGAGAGCCAAACGTGTCCTGGGCTGCATCCAGAGCCCTATGGGCAGCAGGGGAGGGAGGGGATTCTGCCCCTCTGTTCTGCTCTGGTGAGACCCACCCAGAGCACTGCATCCAGCTCTGGGGTCCCAGCATAGGAACGACACGGACCTGTTGGAACAAGTCCAGAGGAGGCCACCAAATCAATTAGAGTAATGAAGCATATCTCCTGTGAGAAAAGGCTGAGAGAATTGGGAGTGTTAAGCCTGAAAAATTCAGGATGACCTAACTGACTGCAGCCTTCCCATACCTGAAGGGAGCCTGCAAGAAAGATGGAGATGGATTTGTTACAAGAGCCCATAGGGACAGGACAAACATCCTGAAAGACGTTTAGATTAGATATTAGGGAGAAATTCTTTACCGTGAAGGTGATCAGGGACTGGAACCATCTGCCCAGAGAAGCTGTGAGTGCCCCAGCCCTGGAAGTGTTCAAGGCCAGGCTGGATGGAGGTCTGAGAAACCTGGCCTGGTGGAAGGTGTCCCTGTCTGGCAGAGGAATTTGCAACTAGATTATCTAAAAGGTCCCTTCCAATCCAGGCCATTTTATGATCCAGTTCTATAGATTGGTCAGCGTCTAGAAATATAGCTCTCCATGAGCTTAGCAAGCCTCTAGACCTCGTGGCTCTCAGGGGCTATACCAATCCCCTCCCAACATAAGGTGGCACTTTAGCAACTGAAAAATTCTTACATCATCATTTTTATGCCTATGGACTCCATTTGTTGACAATATAAAAAAAACCCAAAAAAACAAAACAAAGCAACCATATAGGAGGAGTTATAAAGACCAGAAGACATTATGTACAGAATAGCCTTTTTCAGATTTGGAACTGAACTTTTCCATCAAAAGAGAAATATGTTGAAACTTTTTGTTACTTTCTCTCTAGTCATTAATACAGACTTTGTAATTTGTGTGTCTAGGGCAGTGAACAGATGGTACTTGAATCTAGTCTAAGCTGGTTTAACTAATTTCTGCCAATCAGGAGGGCCCATTTCCTTCAGTTATGATAAGCAGTAATGATAAGAAGGTAACTTTCTAATTGACTGTGACATACAGACATCCTAATACTTTTATCTCTCTGCTCAGAGATTTTTCTCAAGACGTATTTCTCCTAGGTTTTATTCAGCACAGAAAGAACAAATGCGCTTAGTTATTTGTCATATTAACTATTTACAGTATGACTGAAAAATAACTGTCTTTTTCTGAAATGAAGACTTTTTGCTTCTCCAATTACGTTTCCAGTTTCAGCTGTGCATAAACTCTGGGAGAGAAGTGGGTGTGTGAGTAAACAGTCTTCCATTGCCTAGTGGTTACGGCATTCATGTAAACATGGAAGTCTCCTGGGGTAAACTGCTGCTCCCACTACCATTTATGGTTTTTGTGGGTGGTTGTTTTTCCTCAGTGACTATGTCACTTAAAATACACAAGAGAATCTGAGGGCAGGGATCAGAGGTAAGGTCTTCCTCTTCCCACACCAAAACCCTCCAATTTAAAGTGTCAACTCACTAGTTGACTTTCTGGTCTGCTAAATTCTTAATGTTTGCATGCAGAGTTGTAAATAAAAGAAGGCAGGTGGAGAAAAACCTTCCAAACACAACTGCAATTATTTCATGCTCCAAATATCTTTATGTCACAGAAAAAATGCTGACCTCTTTGGTCCTATCAAAAGTTTAGTGTTGGAAGAACCAGAATTTAAAATCCAGGTCATCAGTTGAACTTGGACTTACAGGACCTAGTAATAGCTGAGTGGAGGATTTTTCAAAACTGGAATTTAGACACAAACAGTCAAGCCCTTTCTTACAACTTGACATTGCTGGGCATGAAACAGAATTGAATCATGAAGGAACACATCTTTAATTTGAAAAATTTTGTTAATCACTCTTTTCTCAGCTGTAAAATGGCCAATGCCTTACAGACCCTGAGGTTTTTAAAAGTTTTAAGAGCAAATTAAACACATTGGCTACGAGTATAATCCTTTGATAATCCTGAATTTTTTAATGAGGTCTGCAAGAAGGGAAATCTCAACTGAATATGTTCCTTGCAAACATATTTTTCTTGTGTATGATGTTAATGTCATTATTTTTGTGAGTTTTTAATTGCCTTTACACTGTTCTGATTTTCTAATGAATCTCACTTCCTAACCCTACCTTTTTTTAATCCATCTTCTAAAATTCCATCTGCAAACTTGTATATTTTGTTTGATGCTCTTCCTTACTATGCCACCTGTACTGTGCTATTTTATTTTTTTTTTTTTTGTAAATTAAAAATAAAAGACTGTTTTAAGCTAGAGCTTTAGTTATCAATAATGGAACACCTACAGAACAAATTTTAGGTCAGTTTTGTGCGTTCTTCCTTTCCAAAATGGATATAGTAAGATGCATCTTTTCTGTATGACTGTATTCATGCAGTGATGGACTTTATTACTTCCTCATGTAGAATTGAGCCATTATGCACATCCTGATCTTAAAAGATGCTCAATAACCAGAGCTCTTGCGGGAACCAACAGGAAATGCTCAGCATCTCTCAGAATCAGTCCCTGCAATGTAAATTGTCATATTGCAAGAGCTTAATGGCACTATGGGAATAAATTCTAGTTCTTTTCTTTATTTTCTTAACTAGAAAATTTTCCTTATTTGTAATCCTTTAAGGCTGTTTCTGTATAAAAATAAGTCACCATACTAAATATACTTTGGTTGGTTTAGGTTATTTGTTTCATTTTTCCAAATATTCTATTCTGATGTTTGAGATTTTTGCTTGTTTATCATTATCCACATAATCTTGAAAACAGTGCTGTCTTGTTTCATTGCACATTTCTTATGCAGCTTTAACTATGTTGATCTGCATGTTATTCTGGTCTGGCTCACTTTCCTAGAACCTTATTATGGCCTTAGTAAAGAAGGGCATTTGTAATGCATGCTCACACAAGAAAGAAAAATTAGTAACTGATTTGACAAATTAAGTGCATATTGCTTGTGTCCAGTTCCATTCTACTTTATAATATTAGGGAAAACTAATATTTCATAAAACATGCTACAGAGAATCACTTGCTCTCTCTCAGTTTGTAAAAATAGGCATGCATTTCAGGAAATCAGGGGTTTGCTATGCAGTTTAGGCATTCATTTGAATGTAGTTTATATATGTGTGTACGTTTGTGTCTCTGTGTACAAATACATATTTGTATATAGAGAGATATAGATAGATAGATAGATAGATAGATAGATAGATAGATAGATAGATAGATAGATAGATAGATAGATAGATACCTGCATTGCAAAGCATGCAAACACTGTACACTGGGTATTGCTACAGTATATAGAGTACACATACTATATAGATACTGCACTGCTTCCAAATAATATTTGTCATGTTCCAGATGCTTGAAATGACAGTCTTTGTGTATAATATGTCTCCAGCACAATTTAGACTACCATACGCTCATTTGCCCTCAAGTGGGCCTATTTAAAGTATAATTGACTGCCCTGGCAATTATGGTGAATAGCAGCTGTCTACTGGTAAAAAAAGAAGCATATATATAATGACAGAGAAAGGATCAAATACAAGCAATAGAAAAAGAACATAAAGAAAATATCTATATAAGGTATTTTAAACCAGATTTTATGGTGGAAAGCCACAAGGCCTATTAGGCATTTCCAATTAAGGACTATCAAAAAATAAAAGAAAGTACTCAACTATTTATGAAAGGCAGCTGGGTCCACCCTAAATATAAAACTGCAAAAAGTTTATTTGTTCGAAAATTGTTACAGCTACCCCACTTCATTTATTTTCATTAACTGTGTTAGGTTTTGATGAAACCTTTGTTGTATCCTGTACCTTCTGTTTCAGACAAAAACACCTTGCTTTGTTTTTCTCCTAAATAGCTACATAATTAGATGGATTATTTCATGTGTCTGTGCGTGTGTTTGCTGAAGAGAACAAGCCAGATAAATTAGCACTTAGCAGAACACACAATAGCACATAATATGCCCTTGTGTTTCATATAAAGCTTTATTTGTCATTCACGGGTGGTTGGCAAAACTGACTTTGCTTTTGAAAATGACAGGTGGTACTCTGGTGCTTTCTGTATGAAAAAGAGAAACAACCTTCACCAAAACAGTATCTCTCAATAGCTCCTGTGATTTAGTATTCAACCCTGGGCTTGTGCTTCCTCTAAACTTTTGTTTCATTTGCATCTCTTAGGTCTGACATCACCAAGCTAGTTTAATAGTTGAGATTCTATGCCACAAGTTACATTGAGTCCCAAAAAGACCTTCTTTCCTCGAGGCCTGATTATAAGACAGGTGAAGTTCAGTATATTTCAATAAGCTCCGCATTCCATGTCAGGAATCAATAGCCCTCCTCCTTTCTTTAGGGGTTATTAAATTGCAGCTGTAACATTAGCCTTCTTTATCTAATTGATTGTCTTTTCACAGGACTGAGAAAATCAATAGCAGTCAATGGGACTGCCCTGTTTTTCCTTAATAGATGTTTTCTCCTAATTGGCTGCCTGGGTGGCTTCAGTGAGCTCAGTATGTTTTCAGAAGTCCACAATATGTTGCAGTTCTTGTGAACTATTTGACCATGTGCAACGGTTATTGATTTTATAATGAAATCTAGAAAATTCAATAGCAATCAGGAAAATAGATCAGCATTCCTAGGTACGTTAAAGCAAAGGGCAAACTCAGTTTGCTACCACTTCAAGCTGTGATCCAATTAAATATGTCATTAAAGTATTATGGTAGCTAAATATTTTCTAAAAAGACAGTTGGTCATCTTGTCAAAATTTCACATAGAATAAAAACTATCAAAAGGTTTTAAAATTTTTTGACCATGATGTCCAAATTACAGTTAGTTTTAAGCAGCAGGTAAAAGTAAGACTCTAGAACATTTTCAAAACTGTACTGGTCATTGAACTTTGTCCATCTTGACCTCTTGAAATATTCAAATAAGATACCTCCTAGAAAATCAAGTTAGAGAGAGAAGGGATGAGGTAGGTGTGGAGAAATACTCAGTGCTACCCAAATTATGCATTTGACCTCTGTTGAAAAGGTCAGCATGTCAAATGCCTTATTCTCAGAGTCCTCTCAACACTTAGAGACTCACTTCTGCCTACAGACAAACTTTAGAAGTGGCTAAAATTCATGAACACTTATTTAATGTCATTTCTCTGCATCTCATTTCTGCTCAAATTTTGTTCTATACCTTAGTGGGATATCTTTACCTTGCATGACTGTCAGGCAGAACAGCAGCATCAGCAGCACATGAATCACAGCCTGCAGAGATCAGCAATCAGTGGTGTAAATAGCAGATACTAAAATGCAGCCTACATTATATAAATTTGTTACTGACTTAAGACTTGTTCTGCATTAGGGCACTATATTTGCAATAAAGCTTTCCAATTGTATACCATGATATAGTGACAGCAGCTCAAATTTCTCCGATAATGACAAGACCTCAGAGTTTCTTCATTGAAGAGAAGCAATTCTGTCATTTAAAGGATAGGAAATGTTTCACATATCTTTGTTTCTTCATCGACAAAGTGAACAAAAAGAAAATAAAGGACAAAGAAAATTCCGTTTCACTTAAATGACATATAGACTATTATGTTCTCTGACTTTCTTAATTTGTATCTCAGTTGTCATTGTTGCTGTTCTAAATAAACCAACCAAACCTTTTCCTTGTTTTCTGTCTTCAGCAAAGGGCTTTTCAGTGAACTGGGTCATCCTGACATGACAAGGTTTTAGTTGTAAAAAGAGAGAGCTGCTTATATAGAAAGGTATAATAATGAAACAAGTTTATACCTGTATGCAAAAGAGTGGTCAAATACTGTATCGTTAAAAAGAAGTAACTTCAACAAACATATGAACTGTAAACATAAATCACCAGCCTATTTTGAAATCACAGAAAAAATGTTCTTCTTAGTATATATTTATCACAAATATTATGGAAATCTGTAATTAGAAGTATTGAATTCCCTACAAATTTTCCTGTTTTGTATGAAAGTGTCAACATCTTTAAAATGTATGAAAATTTGTATCTATTCTGTAATTTATATTCAGCCATAATGCAGAATGTCATGCATGATTTAAGACATTGCATAATCCTTGAGAAAAGCCAAATCAAATGTACATCCATATTAAATGTGGCAACTGTATAGGCTGTATATTAAGAGGAACTTAGGAAAAATCCTGAATCTGCAAAACAGTATCCCTTGGAAATGTTTTATCCAGAAGGAAAACATTTGTAAACATGCAATAAAATATCTTTGATTCCACCCCAGATTTCCTCTATTCTGCTTTTAGATTAACGAAATAATTGTCAGATCATCTGTCTATATAAAAAAATTTCTTATGCTTGCCACGGTGTTCTCTGTGCTGCTAGTTCCTTCTTACCAATCCCTCACACAAACTATGTGTATATCTTTTGTAGTTATTAGGAAACCATGTCAGATCTTCACGTGAGCTATCCCTGAGACCTTCCTGAATTTTTTGGGCACAGAGAACATATCCATTTGCCTGGCTGCAGGAAGTGAAAAATGGCTTAGTGGAACCATTGTTCCTTTGCATTCCTGTTTTATTTGGGCTACATGTAAGTAAAAAATCGGGAACCTGACCTGATGAGATGTTGGAGAGAAGTCTCTTTAGCATGTTGTAATAACAAGTCCTGTTGTTCTGGCCAATGGCACACAGAAGCATAAACTTATCTAATTGCTTTGTGGCATTATGGCCTTTAGGCCCAGTTTGGCAGAAGGACATGGCAATCCTTAAAATAAATCTCTCTTTTATTCTTGGTGGAAATTTAATTCTAAACCCAAAGTGAGGTTTTTTTGGCCTTTTTTAGAATATAGAAATGTGTAAAAGCAGCAAGAGAATAATAAGCAGTAAGGTTAGAATAAGGTATAAGCAATTTCTTTTTTCTTTTCAAAACAGATTGCAGTTCCAGGAGTGGAGGAGGGGAAAGTCTTCTATTCATTGCAAACTTAATTATGCCTGCAGTAAATGTGGTCAAAGCAAGAACAACAAATATGAATCAGATTTGTTCTCTGTCCGGCTCATGACATAACTGACTGAATGTAGGCCAGAACTCATCAAGATTGCTCCTAACAGCACTTCCAGCCATTCTAAAATATGCAAAGAAATGGTACTTTCTTCATTCAGTTCTTCCTGTATTTAATTATGGATTACTATGTTTTCAATCTCATTAGTTACATGAAGGATCAAAAGTTAAAGACAGTCCATTTCACTTGGATGAATATATATCTTGGATTGTTATGATATTTGAACATTTCAGGTTTTATAGCCTCTTCTGCTTTTCTTACTTCATTATGTTTTACCTGCACATAAATTCTTGGAATCTGTGTAGGAAGGGATATTTTAGTTAAATACATATTTCCTGTGATTTAAATATTTGTCTTAAGATTTTTCTAAAACCTGAATTTTCTTATAAGACAGGAAGGAAGCATCAGAGATATGGAAAGGAGAAATATATAGACAGATAATAACAAGCTGGTTTTTATCGTACCAGTAGAGGGACACAACCAAACGCTTAAGCAGATATCAAAAAAGTATGCATTTTTTAATAGTATCAGAAAACATTTTTCCCCTTTTTTATAAGAATAAAAAAAATAAAAATCTCTCTTGCATACAAGGTAAATGTGAAAGGCAGTAATCATATACATTTTATTATGTAAAATTTTCAGGAATTTTATCTGCAATCTTACAATCAGGATATCATTTTCTTTACAGTAAGACCTACTTAAATTTCATCAGAAGTATCCATTCAGTAGGAGTAGTGTTATGAGGAGAAAGGCCCTGCCACTAACATTCCCGAAGTTTCTCAGTATGGAATCATAACATAGAATCATAGAATCATAGAATAGCATGGGTTGGAAGGGACCTCATAGATCATTTAGTTGCAATCCCCCTGCCATGGGCAGGGACACCTTCCACCAGGCCAGGTTGCTCAGAGCTCCATCCAGCCTGGCCTTGAACACTTCCAGGAATGGGGCACAGGCACAGCTTCTCTGGGAAACCTGTGCCAGTGCCTCACCACCCCCACAGTAAAGCATTTCTTCTTAACATCTAGTCTAAACCTATGCTCTTTCAGTATGTTTGTCCTGTCTCTACAGGCTCTTGTTAACACGTCCCGCTCCATCTTTCTTGCAGGCTCCCTTCAGGTACTGTAAGGACACAATCAGGTCATCCTAAAGCCTTCACTTTTTCAGGCTGAACAATTCAAATTCTCTCAGCCTTTCCTTGTAGGAGAGGTTCTCCAATGCTCTGATCATCTTGGTGGCCTCCTCTGGACTCACTCCAGCAGGTCCCTGTCCTTCCTGTGCTGGGACCCCAGGGCTGGATGCAGTGTTCCAGGTGGGGTCNCCAGGGCTGGATGCAGTGCTCTGGGTGGGTTGCACCAGAGCAGAGCAGAGGGGCAGAATCCCCTCCCTGGCCATGCTGCCCACAGGGCTCTGGATACAGCCCAGGACACATTTGGCTCTCTGGGCTGTGAGTGCCATGGCTGGGGCATGTTCAGCCTCTCACCCACAGCATCCCCAAGTCCTTCTGGGCAGGGCTGCTCTCGGTCTGTTCATCCCCAGCTTGTGCTGATACCAGGGGTTGTCCCTAAACCAAGTTAAAGGGAGAAGGGATGCTCTTGGTCTTGTTAAACCTCATGAGCTTCCCATGGGCACAGTTCTACAGTTTGTCGAGGTGACTCTAGATGGTATCCTGTCCTTTGGGTTTGAAATACAAAGACGTGAATTAGCTGTGTAAAAAAATAACAATTTTCATATAGAAATGTGAGTTTCCTAGAACATTAGACGTATCCATTCAGTATTTTAGTCCTGTGACTACTATGCTTGACTGGAAACCTATTCTGCTTGCAAAATGGGCAAACATGTAGAAGATTAGTGTTAAAATTTGCATACTATTAATATTAATTTTATAACAATATAACCTGGACAGATAAAACACCTTTTTAGTGTAGGTCAATGAAAGAGAAACCATGGTTTAAGAAAATATACTGTCTTATGTAGGATCTTGCAAAATTGAAGATGGCAACAAGTGTTTCTCCCAACTTGACTTGCACCTTTCTGCATGTTCTTCTGATAGAAATGCGTATTACAGCAAGGTGCCAGAGTATATAATCCATGATAATGTGTTTTCATGTGCACAAATAAACTGCATTATTTTTTTTAGAGTTCTTAAAAGTGCTAATGGAATCCAAGCAAGATTTTAATGAAAAGATTTCTTAACTATTCAAGAAAATGGCATTAAAAAGGTGTGATAAAGTTATAAATTACTATTACAGTGAAAATGTAATATCACAAAATAATTAATTTGAATTATCTTTTTATTTTTACTCTGTTTGGCTAAAAAATAATGGCTGAGAATTTGCTAACTATTTCTGTCTGTGTCCATATTAGTTTTTTTCTGATATAATTGTAAGAATTAATTAATATTGATTCATATTGTACTCCAGAATTTTTTCACTTTTCAGATAACACTCTGTTCCTAATGTTCTCAATTTCTGTCTCAGAGACATCTCTCCTAAACAACAACATATGGTATATTCTTGATTACTATATCTGATATTAATCACAGTTATTAATCTATTTTATTCTATTGCTTCTGAGCATATTTATGCAACAGGCAGATTTTTCTAACATATAGCTAAGAATGCAAATATGGCATAATTTAAACCAGAGACCTCATTACTTTCAACCAAAATTTTAATTTAAATCTTGTGGTATATTTAAGTTACAGCAGAATAGGATTCATTTAATCTTGGTCATTGTATTTCTATAGTAGACTATAGATGAAAATTATAATCAGTTTCCACATTTAATGAGACGTGATTGTTCCAGGTAGCTATTTGCGTCTGGAGGGCATATTGTTTTAAGTGTCTGCCAATTTGCTATACTTCTGTTATAAAATCATAGTGGTGCTGAAGGAAATGCACACTGCATTAGGGCCAAATCTAGTAAAGGATTTAAAAGAAGCAAGTCTAGGACAGAAGTTAGACACTGATGCTGTAAACTGTAGCTCTGTTCTGAGTTGCTAGCTGTCTCTGGAGGTGTCTGAATCTCATAAACTACTTTGTGACTTTGAAGTTTCCCCATCATCCAGCTTTCCCTTAGAGAGGCTCAATTTGTGTCCACCTTTAGAGAGTGAGTCTAACACTCCCTAACAGGATTTGCATCCTTTTAAAGAATTGTGTAAGATCTAAAGTACAACCAAAGCAAAAGCTGTTTTTGCAGCTCAGTGGATCAAATTATTATTTCAAAAAGAACAAAAAGAAAGAACACCCCCCCACACCCCCCCCACACCCCATACCAGCTAGACACACAGCTTCAATCTCATTCCCTCTCTGTACTTCACATTTCTATTAAAGCGATCAGAATACAAGCTGTCTGGGGAGGCAAGGCAGACATACCCCTTCTGCTTAAGATGTGCCACTGTGCAGAAGGAATTCAAGATTTATTCAGCCAGAAAGAGCTCACAAGAGTGTGATTCTCTAGCCCTATGAATAGGGCGCTCATTTGTGAGGTAAGGGACCACAGCCCTGCTCACAGGACTGCTTCTGTATTTTTTCCAATGACTACTTAATGGATGTGCAAGCCCAAGAGAGCAGGTAAGAAAGCAGATCTTCCACTCAGCAGATGAAGGCTGGCTTTTATGTTCTCTATGTAAGGATAATGAAGTGGTTTTTTTACCCCTTATATCCCCATGTGGAACGCTCACAGTCAGAACACAATATGGACAATAATAATTGTACACAATAACACACTTTTTAGTCTGCACAGGTTCAGACTCAAGTGTGAATCACATTATAAATAATAGAATCTAATAAAGCAAGACAGAGCAAAAGAAAACAGAGCTGTCCTGCAGCAAGATCTTGCAAGCTTTTGTCTTAATAATAGCATACTAGTGTCTATACATACTACCTGAAATATCTGCCCTGCAAGCAGGACCTCTCTAGGGTGATTTTATGAAGCAGAACCTGTAGTGTTTCATGTGTAAATTTGATTTATTATTTCTTTAATATAGAATAAAAAAAGCCTAGTCCTTGCAAAGCTAAGAAAAAAATGTATTCTGTAAAGTTGATAGTAGATGAGCTAAAAATTACTAGCACACTTCTAGGTCAGAACAAAATACTAAAGGATGCAAAAATAGAGTTTAGAGTTTGTTTGGTAGGACATTCAGAGGAGGATAATTTCATGACTGTAGTGCCTTGTACAGCTATCCAATCTGATTCAAAGAGTGACTCCCTCTCTGTTTTCCCTGGATACTGTGTTGAATGCCTGCCTACTGCTCTGAAGTGGAGTAGCAGGGAATGAAAGGTAGGTCTACTGCTTTGAAGTGGAATAGCACAGAACGAAAGCTAGACATATGGACCAAGCAAATGAGATTAGTCCATCACTGAGGTATCATTCTTGTCTCTTTTTCTTATTTCTTTCCTTCTCAGTCTCTCTTTGTCTTTTAGAAGATGCATTTATTTGAACACAAATGTTCACTAACCAACAGAATTCATCTAACTAGATTGCTGCTGAACTCTGGTGTAAGGAGACTGACTGAATATTTCCAGTTTATCACCAGAGGCAAAAAATAAGTTCCAGCAACTGCTCAGCAGGGGCTGTCAAAGGGTGTGTTTTACATAGAGTTAACAGTCCTCTCTCATGAAGGAGACAGTCACTCTTCCCCCAGGCTTTCCTATGCCTCAAAACTATACCCTTCACATTTCTCAGAATTATCCCACGCAGTTCAGAGAGGTGAATGTGCCAGATGTCTGTATCCCATCTACATCTCTGTCAGCAGGTGACTTCTCTCATGGTCTGCAGTACGTGCAGTAAAGAGTGTATCTCAGTGCCTGAAACTTCTTGTGGTGTGGGATCCCTGTTAATCTTCTTGTTGGCTTGTTCTTATTAATTAATTGTGTGTCCTGACTCTGCAAAGACACTGCTAAGTCTGGACTTGACTCAGTGTTATCTGAATTGTAGGTGCATAGATTATAAAATCAAATGGTACAGTCTAGTCCTCTCATTTGAGCCACTGAATATGTAAGACACAAAAATTTCCTGCATCAAATTCCTGCTTAAAAAGGAATTAGTACAGTTGCTTAAATGGGCAGGTGAAGTTCCATGTTCTGATAAAAGATATGCAGAATAAATATCCCAAAACAAAAAATTTCAGTAAGTGATTGATATCAACACAGGGAATTAAATCGAGCTGGGAAGATATGGCAACTTCCTGGAAATTCTCAATAAAATTTCCACATCTAGTGATAAAAGAATATTTATATACCTTGAAAAGAATGACATGATAAAATACCAGTAATAAAATATCAACACATGTGAAATGCTGATTGCTTTGAATAAAAAAGTAGCCTGATCGCAAACAAGGATGATTGACAGCTAGACTCGATGATCTTAACGAACTTTTCCATACTTAGGAATCTATGATTCTGTGAAGGATGAAACAGAGCTGTTCATGAGAAAATTTAACTTGCCTGCTTTTCTGGTCAGAGTGGCAAAATAGAAGTAATGAGATTTTAGTGCCAGGCTTTTGCATGCCCTCTTTACAGGTAATTATAACAACACTGAATCTATAGAGCAAATTCAGACCATTAAAAGCTAATTTATTCACTGACCTAAAAATGAAATAATCCCTTTTGCCTACACATTGGTTTCATATAATACTACTTGATGCACACCTGTGGTATGTTAGCTGCTGCCATTTCAAAGTGTTAAAAGCAATATGTATGTCAGACACTTGATTTATAGCATAGCCAAAGTTTCAGTGAGATGCACTTTCCATTGTTCATGGCAGCTCTGCCTGCAAGCACCTGGCAGAACACAGCCTGTGGGAGGGAGGGAGGAAGGGAGGGAAGGAGGGAGGATCTGGTACGCAGAGGCTGAACAT
>VYZT01011759.1:2829-21988 GCA_013400735.1 Pomatostomus ruficeps
AGACTCTAACCTCAGAGTCCCACCCACTCATGTTTGTTGCCCCAATTTCCTGTCTTTGCAGAAATTTCAAAGAAAAAATTACCACACTTGCAGCACTGAACTTAGTGCTGTGGCTTTTTGATTTTAGTTCTCCTGTCAACATTTCTAAATCTAACAGTAAGTTATCTTCTTTAATTAACATTTAGGATTTGTTGTGAAATATACCTACAAATTTGTCCTTTATGTCTGATTTCTAACAATATTAAAATAATTTTCTCATGCCAGAGTGCAGCAGAGGAGATGGGAGAGGAGAAATAAGCTGTAAAAAACTTTGAAATTTTGAAATTCTAAATTCCACCTCTGTCTGCTCAGCCTGGGTGCTTCTATTGCACCCAGCACAGGGCACTGATAGTTAACAGAATAAGCCATTTTCGGATTTAATTTTGGTGTACCTGCAGAGACATTCCTAAGAAAGTTGGAAGCAATGCCATCTATTTGAGTAGCAACAGAAACTGAAAACTTTACCTGCCCCCACGTCTTATGAGCTGCAATGTTACAGCAAATACAAAAAAAACCCAAACCCAACACCCAAAACTGAGTGGCAGGGATGAAATTACATAATGCAACTAAAAAAACCCATGACACTATATTAACTCAGCTACAGCACAGAAAGGCCTTCGAAGACAGAATTTGTTTGGCATCCCACGGCTGAAGGGCTAAAATCTTGCAGAAGCTGGGAAAGAACAAAGGTGTTGCTTGGGAGTACAGGTAGGAATGTTTAAAATGATTTCTGTCCCAAAAAGAAACATAACCTGGAGCCACAGCCTTGCTTTGTATTTTGACAAGGAGTACAGGGAATGCATTTTTCAGCAAAACTGACACATACTGCTGCAGACCAAGAGACCGAAAATATATACAAATCTGCAAGGTACATCACACAAATGACATATGCAATTTAAAACACCTGAGAAATTATTTCATTAACCTGAATAAGTGCATAGTTGAAGCAAGGTTGAATTTTTGGAAACAGAGACTGCAATTTAATGATAGGGAGTTTGCAGATACAAATGACTGACACCCACTCAACTCCCTTCTCTCAGCTCCTGTGCACACCAGAACTGAACAGCACTAGAATATTCTGCAAGGACTCTAACAGAAAGCAGTGCCCTTTAAGAATTCCCTCAATTAACGATTTTTACCTTTTTACTATCTATGTTTATGAAGTTTCTGGGAATTGTTACAAGGTTTCATGGATTGTGAATATCCTGCAATAAATGAGGCCAAGAGAACAGCTGTAATGAAAATGATTAAAATAAAAACCAAACCAAAAAAACCTAAACAACTGCAGCAACAGTCTTCAGAATGCTGAACTTAGTGCTGCACGAAGATTAAGAAAACAGCACTTACATAATGTATGCAATTTATTACAGAATATATCATTCATAGTAATAATTCCATTTTTAAAAATTGAATTTAAATGTTTCTATGATTTGGAAAAAGAAAAATCCTTCAGCTAATTTTTAAGTAAAATCCTGAGAACAAACAACTAAGCCTGCTTTGCTCGTTTTATTTAAATGGCTGTTAAAAAATTTTATTTCCCTGTCTTGTGCTCTGTACCTATGTTCCACTCAGTGTGCAAATGCCAGACTTGCTGGTCATTACTTGTGGCAATCACCATCTCCCAACTTAAAACAAACAGATCACTCAAGTAACAGCTCAGTGAAACTCTGTGCTCATTTTCTTACCATGAAATGATTCAAAGGTTTACTTAAGACAGTATTAGTTCATATAAGGCAGTTTCTAATTAGATATTGTTACAAAATCCAAGTGTAAAGCTGGATAACTCTACGAAAAAAACCACCAAAAACATTTTTAACTGATCTTGAATAAACCTTCTTATGTAATAATAATAAAAGCAACACCAATCATTTAAATTTATGTGCCCACCTAAGTCTCAAGAAAGACCTTGACTTTCAAAAGCAACCAAAAGCAGCTTAAAAAGCTGTTCAACACCACCATGACTTTTTCTGATAAAGACACAGCCTGAAAGAGAAAGGCAGGTTCCAGGAATAAAACCTACATTACACCTGGAAAATCCTAAAATCCAAGAAAAAAAAAAATTATCCTCTGTATGAATACAAAAGGGCTGACATCTACTCAGTATGCCAACTTGAACTGTAAATGTTTAGAAGACAAAGAATTAATGTTCTCAGATTAAGTTTCTTGAACAACACTGTGTTCTAGAAATGAATTCTATTTCAAGCTTTTTTCACTCTTGAAGATATTAAAGGTCTTTAAAATTGAAAATACATTAATTGCACACTGTCATGAGGAAGACAGAAGAAGCAGCTGACTTATCAAAAGCCTTTTGAGATGTATTTGTTACAAAACACCATTATTTCATTTCACTGATATAAACATATATGCCTCAGACACCAGTCATCAACATTTCTAAGAAACTCAAAATGTGTGGATAAATGCTCTATTCCTTAATCAAAAAGCAAGAGTGGAAAATAGAATTCCTGAAGATGGAAGAGCCAAGCATTTTATGAACCAAAAAAAGCCAAGATTTATGAAAATAAGAGCAGTTTTAGCCATGGCTCTCAATTTTATCGACTTCATTGATTTTATCCAACTATGTATTATAAACTAGAACTGACCCCCAGCAGCACTTGCCGGGTTTTGCTGCAAAGGGAAGAGTGCCATCTACTGCATAAGAGTTTCTGAAATGATAAAAATACTCCTCAAAACAAAGTATCAGTTCTCCTCCACCCTGCTGACTTGGGAGGAATTGCCAGGTTCAGAGTGCAACAAGAAAAATAGTTTTTAACTGATTCATAGCTGTCATTTAGCGAACTAAAGCTCACCTGTCACAGTGCTCAGTCTCCTAAGTACTAAAAAAAGTTGCTCCAAGCACAAATCTAAATTCAGATTCTCAAAGTAAATTAAAGAGTAAAAAATAATTTTAAACAGAAAAAAATTATTTTATAAAATCTACCTGTTGAACCAGCATGTTACAGCATTTCTGCCCCCCAAACCTTGCCTGGAGCTGTCTATGGTGGGCCTAGCTAAAAACCCAAATTCTATTATAATACATGGGGGAAAGAAGGGGTGGAGACAGGGCAGGAAATCAAGGCAGAATTCACCAGTGCTCTTAAAAACAGTGTCTGCAGGCACTTGGAAAAGTTGCTGGACTTATTACTAGAAATTTGCAAGCATAAATCTGAACTCCAGAGTTCCCTAAGGGGCAAAAAGACATCTTGGATCTCAGTAAAAGTAGAAGCATAAAAAAGGGACAGAGCTGTCCCTCCCCACAAGGATTCTATTAATGATTAGAGCAGGTTGCCACGTGGATGTAGCAGCTGTTTTCTTTTGAAAACAGCATCATAATTTCTGAAGAAAGAACTAGATCTATGTCTTGACTGTTTTATTGTAATCACCAAACTCCTCAGGAGCCTGGAATAAAATTAAGTAATATATTCTTGATTAGCCAACTACTCTGTGACCAAATACCTTCAGAAGCAGCTCACTTTTCATAGTAAAATGCCTCATTGAAACTACAATGATAAAGGTGTTCTCACAAGTAAGACTCACTGTACTTAATCTAAAGGAAATACACAGGTACAGTTGCAGGTTATTATCACAGATAAAAGTACCCATTAACTCAGTATTTTAATGGAGTATTTTAACAGCAGGAGACCATTCTTTGCAATAAAAACAGCATGAAGAGAGCTAATACATGTAACAGCAAACTACATAGACAGAAGGCTATTCTGAATTTTGAAAATATATAAAGGGGGAAATATTAAAGAATGTAAATTACTTACCTTGCAAATACCCTGTCTTTATTTGCTCTTTCTTTACCATACTGCACAGATTGGACCTCTGTTCTCCCACTGGAAAGCGAAACAAAATCAAATCACTAAATCCAACATGATTAAATAACAATTTCTTGTTTAAAATTGCACCATCTCAACAAAATGACTAAATTCTGTTTCCAGTCATGCTCTAGCAATTGCCCTAGCTTCAGTGCACTGTAACCTTAGAAAGCATTTGGTAGAAATGTAGGTCTTCTTTCCAGTTAATTTTAGATGTAACAAAGCTTTCTCTTCCTTTTGCTTTTCTATCCAAAGCAGTAAGAAATTTCTGCTTGAATCTCTGGATAACACTTAACTCTTAATAATATTTCCTGTTATAGCCACTGTCAAAAACTTACAGCATCTCTTCCGTACTCTTCCTAACTATTCTCTGAATTGCTAATAACTTAGTTGCTACTTAGTTTAGCAAAATACCACAAAAAAATTACATGATAAGCACATCAGGATTATGTTCTTCTGTGCAACTTGTCAAAATTAAGATTAGATCTTGGAACTTGCTGACTTTTCATGTAAGACCATATGTCTTGTGTCAAATCAAAGATTCTTTATAATATTTCATAATTTCTCTTCTAGAAAAAAATACAATTTTTGAGTGTCTATCAGCATTTAAGAATGGGTAACAAGACACCAGCAACACTCGCTCTTGCAGCCATTTCCCCATCAATAACTTCAGACCAAGTACAAAGTCTCCTACAGGGATATTTACATTATGAAACCAAAGAATTGTCTATTTCCACATTCATATTACAGAATTACTACTGGATGTGTGAAGACCTGAGAATCAGCTGGAATCTTGTGAAATCAGTGAAGGAAAATGCAAAGACTTGCAACTGAGGAGGAATAACTCCTTGCACAGGCTGAGTGTCAACCGGCAGGAGAGCAGGTTTGCCCAGCACAGCTGAGAGCACATCTGGAGTGCTGCGCCGAGTTCCAGAGCTCCCCAAGTCAAGCAAAGGGCCACAAGTACAACCAAGGGTCTGCAGCATCCAATGGATGGGGAAAAGGCTGAGAGAGGAGAAGAAGGCTCAGGAGGATCAAATGCCAGAAAGGGAAAATAAAAAAATACAGCCAGACACTTCTCGAGGGAGCCCAGAGACAGGGCAAGAGGCAACCGTCACAAAGCAAAATATGAGATATCTTAATCAGGGCAGGCAGTAGGGACAGGGCTACAAAACAACAACATCCTCATCACCCACCAAAAAACCCCAAAGTTTTTACTCTGAAGATAGTTTAATACTGAACCAGGTTGCTCAGTGGTGGTGTAGTTTTCCTCCTTGGAGACATTCAAAACCTGGCTGGAGACTCTCCTAGGCAACCTGCTACAGTGGACCCTGTCAGAACAGGGCATTGGACTCAACAGTGTCCAGAGCTGCCTTCCAACCTCTGCCATGCTAAGATTCCAGGAAACCTCTCTTTCCAAACCTGCTGCCTGCTAAAGTGCTGGAGTTACACATTTTTATCTTCAACAAGCAGTAAGTTGGCTGTATTTGCCTCTATTCCTTTCCAATAATTCCATCATTGTGTTTGTCTTTCTACAACTACTACTAGTAACTGATTTAAGGTTTTCAGAGAACTGATGTTCCTGCTCTTTCCTCTGTCTAATTTATTTTGCATTTTTGGGCACTGAACTTGATCTACTATCTTATTGCCTACTCACTCCTCATTGTGAAATACCACCAAAACCTTCCACTGTTGCCTTCAGATTTTACTACAAAACCCTGTATCACTTTAGTGGTAACTTCCCTCCATTGTGAAGAAGGAACCTACTTGTTTCCCATCTGGCTGAAAGAGATGCTAATACACAATAAAACTCTTCATGTTTCTTCATGAGTATTTGGTGAGGAATTCTATTAGAACCACTTTGAAAAATCCAATGACATTGTACAGAAGTCACCTTTTCTCACTAACAGTCTTCTAGATCCTTCTTGGAAGCTTTTTTTTTAAAAAAATCCCAAATCAAATTTGCTTTAAAATTTGCTGCATAGGAGTATCTTAGACCAATGGAAGTAGCTTACGTAACAATTTAATAGTTCAACAATGTCATGTCCCCGATTTCTTTCAGAAGTGGAGATAACTCTGTCTAGACGTGTCAGTTCTGTATTTTATTGGCTCGTTTTGATCATAGAAATGTTGGCTAGAAGCCTCTAGCCTAATCTCCTGCTAACACTGGGTCACCTCTGGCCGTGGCTTTGTCTAGCTGAGTTTTGAAAGTCTCCACAAACAGAGATCCCACAGCCAGTCCAGGTAACTTGTTCCAACAACACACTGTTCTAAAAAACACAAACACTTCCCCTCATGTCCACCCAGAATCTTCAGGGTGAAATTTCACCTGCCCATTACCAGCACCTTTGGGTCCACCAGCTCTGACACTGCTCCTGAAGTAGCTTTAGGCTTGCTACTGAATTCCCCCTGAGCTTCCCCTTCACCAGATTGAACAAGTCCAGTGCCCTTAACCTCTCTTTGTGCACCATGTTATTCTTGTTATGCTGCCTCTCAACAATCTCTCAAACTACTTGCAGAAATTCCAGTCTTTTGGCTGTTTCAGCAACTTCAATGACCTTCTTCATTTTCATGTAGTTTCCCTCTTCATCTTATGTTAACTTAAGTTGAATGTCATCATCAAAGAGCTATTCTGTAATAGTAACCACAATGATTCAGATTCAAAATCCTTACAGAAATTAAAAGCTCCCTGAAATTCTCCACAGCAACACTGAGTCAAGTCTCAAACACACTTCATAGAATGCTGTTTCTCAAATGGGTACTGTGAATTCTGGTCAAAAAACAGATGCTATAAACAGTTAGCCACTGAATTACTTTCCTCTTTATACATTTATGCAATTCACAAGTGTGACAGAAATAGCCTGTTATTGTGTTTTCTCGCTTTTCATCATGTCCCTTTGTACGTCACAGACACTACTGCCATTCTGGATGGATGATTAGTAGTAGCTCTGTTATTCTCTTTTTCAGGCACGATTTAAACCATTGGCATTCTACATTACTTGCAAAGACAGTTAATTCAGTCACTGAACAGAGATATATTTTTTAAAATAAAAAGTATAAAACAACAACACCCAACACCACACACTCCAGCATTATAGGGGTGATAGCTATTACACAGTCATTCTATGCATCTCCAAGCTTTCTGTCTATTATTTTAAATTCATCTTTAAAGGTTATGGATTTCATTTTCTCCTTATTTTCTGAAGTTCTAGTTTTGATACAGAACATGTATGTCCTTTGGCTTCACCTAATTCCTAATTGTATACATGTAGATTTACTTGTACAAGCTTATTTTCAGTGATTTGTATTTGGTATTTATTTAGGTATGTTTTGTTGCTGTTGTTGCACATAGTATCTGAGACTCAAGAGATTTCAAAAACACCAGGTCAAAGACTTTGAAGCTGTGAGACAAGATTTTTAAGATAAACATTACCCAGCAGGAAAACAGGCCAAGAAATGCAGCTTGGTAGGCAATTTTCAGAGTACTAGTGCAATAATGGCCACTAATAATACAATAATTATATTTTCAAGCTATCTTAAATTACTGACATTTGAAACTTAGGCCAACAGGGAAGGGGAACAGTTGCAGGATTCAAAACCTACTTGAATTACGTTTTAAAATAGATTTTAGATAATTCCCTATGTTTATTGATGAGCTCCCTATTCACTCACATTCTTTCCCATATATTTCAAATCAGTACTTACCAGTACCGGAACTTGGAACCCAAAGTGAAATAATGTGCAAAAAAGTTCTTCTGAGGGGGGAGTGGTCTGTCCAAACGGAAGAACGTGTGATGCTCGACACAAGCCTTCCACAAATTCTTACATGCTCGGTAATTCACCATATTGAATCCCAGTAATGTTTCTCTAGATTCATGCTAAAAAATGAGAAGAATGTATTTCAGATAAGAATTATTCCAAATTACTTTTGAAACTAAGATAAATATTGTTGGCTTTGGGGCATTTTTCTTAAATCATGCTTTTTGAAAAGGTACTCTAATTTTCTATTAACTTTATGTACAACAAACCCTTTCAAAACACCTTTACAATTTCTTTAAAGAATTTTTTTTGTTCCTCTGTTCGTTTTTTTAAAATGACTCTGCTCAAAGGTCAACAGTCTGTTCAGTCATATAAAAGAAGTCTAAAAGGCATGACCCAAACTAAATGAAAAGGATGCCATGATTTGAGAGCTCAAAGACAACGTGCCTCTCTGTTCAAAACTACAGTTAAGATGAGCAATTGTCACGCACATGTGGCAGTACCGATCTCAAGAGTGCCTGCTTCTAAATGATTCATTAGATTCCTGGGAAATGCAAGAAGCAAAATGGCAAAGCAAGCTAAGCTATTCTAGCCGTTGAGAGAGCTTGGTAACAACCTCTGTAGGTCCAGAAATATCATCAGCATTCTTTTTCTCTTCACAGAACTAAATTCTCTCCAACATTCTGCACACCATAACTGACTTCACTTAGCAGTAAAGTCCTTTCTCAAGTTAAGATTTCATTGGTCTGCTCGTCTTTAGATCTGCTGAGAAACCAGGGCAGAGACCTACAATTCTTCCCCCGGTGTTATATTCAGGAAGTAGCCATCAACAATGGCTAAGAATGACACTGTATTTTCAGCCACATGACAAATTTAGGGCAAAATAAAATGGATTTAAAAAGCAAACAGCAAATTCTAAGTACTTATTGATTAAATTTAAGAAATTATATTCAAGAAACTAAAACCCGATATTTTAATTCAATTACAAAGATTACTTATATCTCTGTTTTTAATTTCCAGATACTGCCAACTGTTCCCTGTATTTTCTAGACATGTGAACAGAAGCATTTAAAAATTAGAGGTCAGAAACAAGGTAACAGAAATTAAGTCTATTACCTACGCAGTTATAAAAGTCTTTATCAGCAATGTAAAGTCAAACAACATAAACAAGGTAGATTACTATTCTGCAAGAGAGCAACTATGTAAAATTATGGGCTGTCCTCATCTGGATCCAGTAAAGGATGAAACATCTTAGACTTTAGATTCTAACAAAAAGTTCTCATGATGTAGCAAATTTTCATGTTCTGTCAGCCTTTTCAACAGTTAGAAAAGAAAATTTGACAAGTTGTATGAGCTGATGATCATGCATTTTAATGTCATTCAAAGTATTATAATTATGGGTTGGGGATAAAAATATAACCTGCTGTTTCCCTTGGTTTGTATTCCAGAAAATGAGCTGATCTGAATCTCATGCCCCCATCTGATCAGTAGATCAGACATGAAGCATGAAGGAAGAGCTGCTATGGCAGGATAAGAAGGAGCTGCAGCAAGATCAACTTAATTGTAATGCGAGACAGCACTTTCACAGGAACTTGGTGTGCTAGAGCTTTAAAGGTACCTTAACAATGGTTCTATTCATAGCTTTTAAAGCTTTCATTGCAGTGCGGGGAGAACAGATTCTCAAATGCTACTCCTTCATCTCAATTACAGCTAGAAAACATTGTTTAAGGTAAAGAATAAGATAGGATATTGGCTCCTAAGTGCACTCATCCCTCCAATATTCAGCCTTGCAGGTTCTGTAATATTCCAGCGTAACTTGGGTACTTGAAATTCATCTGTGCTGGAGAGCAAGATCTGGTTCTACTGCTGAATTTAGTTTAAGGTTGCCCCTGTATTCCCTGAAAATAGCAGACTTGAGTTAATGTGGGCTCAGCATAAGACCCCAAGCTGACATTTGTATAAATGTCCATGGTTCTTCAGCCAAAAGCACATAAAGAACCAGGACAGTTACACTGCAGCCCTGCAGCCCCTGGAATGCTCTTAGAGCACAAGGCTCCAGCACGATGCAGAATGCCCTATGGGATGGCAACGACATACAGGCATTTCAAGGGCTTATGTCTATTGAGATCAGGGTTAGAAGACTAACTCATGGAGTCACAGCAGGACTCTGCTCCAAAATGATTATCTTACTAATTGCGTCTGTGGTCTCTATTCAAGAGAGGAAAATAGTCTGCTTGCTACGGAGGGGAAGAGGGAAGCAGCTGGGATGCAATACTGGTAATGCAGCTCTGGGCCCCAGTACGAAACTACACTGAGACAAATAGAGGTAGGGTATAGTCAAGTCCAAGTCACCTTTGTTGCTCCTATTATTAAAAAGGCAAACCAAACAAAAAAGCAGACTGGATATTGGTGCTCCTCTCACACAGAACAGCTCAGTACTTGAACAAGCACCTTGAGAGGGGCCATTCATTCAAACCCACCTTTGCCTGCCTTGAAACAGTGACACCAGCACAGCTCTCTTGCTGCTCAGGAGAGAAACTGAGTTGAAAAACTTACTCTCTAATGAGACCCTTTTACTTTGGCTAAACAAGGAAAAATCCCAGAAAAAAGTACAAATTCCCTACCCCATCTCAGAGAGACAAAAAGACCTGTGCTTCATAAGTGGCAGGTGCTGCCCAGACTCAATATATTCCAGAAATCGTGGGCAAAAGTCCTGTGAAAGCATAAATGCAGCACAGACACTTCTGCCAGCAGTATTTGCTCTTCACCAAAAAATGCAACACAGAAACTTTGTAGGATTAGGCAGCAATCAAGTAGGCATCTAATGAACACCAGTGCTATTCAAGATCAAGTATGTACTTGGGCAGATAATTTCATGCATGACCTTGTGATTTCAGACCAAGCTCTTTCTAAAAGTCAGTTAAAAAAAGTCAGACAAAATTCAAAGCGCAAATTTCAGATACATAAGCTATAATTAAAAAAAACCAAAAAAACAAAAAACCAAAAACCCAATTATCTTGGCCAGTCACTGAAACAAGCTTTCAGTTATGGCCAGAAACCTAGGATATTGTTTAGTTCTAGACCCAAGCCATTTTTCAATGAACATCTGGCCTCTGAAAGAACAAAAGAAAATGCTGAACAGCCTCTTAGGCTGTCTAAGAATCAAGACCACAAAAACATGCTGGATGGCATTAAGAGCTTGATGCTGGCTACTGATACTACTGCAGCCAAGGGTACAACTAAATAGAACCAGTGAAGTTTAGGGAAACATCTAGAAAAATGAAACTACTGAATTATTCTCAAAGAGCTTCAAAGCATGTAAAGGAAGCAGCATACAGAGCAGGCAGAACAAAGTAAGATATGGTGGAAAAACCTGCTATTGAAGTAATGGCTCAGGGGGCTTCTAATGTTGGATGAAGAAGCCCTACATATAACATACTTTCCACCCACAAAATCATAAAAAAACAATGGAAAAAAAATCTACTCCAGTGGATATACACTACAGCTATATGATTGTCAGAATACTCCACCAGCTTCCATTCAAGATTGTATTATACTACCACTGGAAAACAACTGTGATGTTAAACTGCTTCATCTCACTTCATTTAAGTGATTTATTTAAACACAGATATAATCTAATAAAAGTAGGCAAATAATTCTTTACTTATGTTGATGCCTTTAAGCTATGCCAAGTCAGGGAATAAATTTAATAGGTGATTACAAGATAAGGCACTTGCACTTTTGAGGACAGTTGCAATTAAAAGCTCTCAACACTCATTGGCAGTATTTGAAAAATATCTGTTTAGGATTATATAAAAGCGTATGTAGTCCAGTTGGGAAAAAATAAAACCAGTGGAAAATTCCCTTCCCAAGTCCACTAACTTAATATTCTACAGCATCTCAGCTTTGCATTCAAATAAATGCGGTTTCTCAGATGTACAATTTGTTATATATTTACACACAAGTTTGAAACACATCATCAGCATATCATGAATGTATTTACCCTACCATATCGTAAATAGGTGATTTAAAATATGCACTCAAAGCACTAGACCAGAGATATTTTACATACCAAATATGCAATCACTGAGTCACTTCACCTAGTTTCTGCTGCCTAAAGAGAGTCATTTAGGCTCCCTTTATTGTTAATGGGAGCAAAAGCAAAAAGAAGAATATACCACCAGAGAGCAACTTAATCCATCCTAAAATGTACTTTCAGTTCATGCAAGGTGTTTCAGCCTTTGCACCTTTGTGTGTGATTACTACAAAGGAAGTCTAATGATTAGCTTTGGTGAGCCAAGTATCATGAAACAGAAAATATGTTCTTTTAATCTAACTGAATCTGAATATAGGTGAGATGAATCTCATCCTACGAATCTAGTCAGGGAAAGTAACTCTGGAAACAAGAATTTTAGTATTATCTCTGATTAAAGTATTAGTTTAAGTACAACTTCTCTGGAAGCCAAATTTGAGCTTTGATCTTCAGATATTCATGACTTGGAATGAATGAAAATTAAGTTCATGCCACCAGTTTTCATCTGATACACAGAGTTTAAAGAAAAACACTACAAGGCTTTTTAATTTGTTAGCTTGGATAAGATGTCTCAGAAGAGAAATCACATTAATTATATAAACTACATTCTCATGCAAGTAACAATATGTAGAGTATTAAAAAGCAACAGAGAAACACGATGAGAAAGCTATCTTTGTATTACCTTCTATTATAAGCAGATTCTTTTCTGCAGAAAATAGAGGAAACACTCAAGTATACAATATCTAAGCCTATTTTATATCTAGGTATCTTAATCTTCAAGGTCCTGTACTCTGCTACCACAGCATTTTCATCAAGTTCTGATTTAGAAAACAACTGCAGTTCATAATTTCTGAATTCCAAATAAACCCCCGAATTCTTGTCTCAGATGCAAATACAACTTTCCTGCAACTGTAATGGAAATTACACACACTGGTACCAAGACAAATTTGACCTCTGGGCTGTCAGAGATCAGCCTGCCTTTGAGAACAAGGCCTGTAGCTCCAGTGTGGCATTACAAAAATGCTGTGTCACCCCAATACAACATTCCCCCTCCACCATTTTTGTATCATTACCATTTTTCTGCTCATGTTGCATGATGTCTGCTCACACTGACAGACACTCCTGTTCACTCCACGACTTTAAAGGATCTGCTTTTAAGATACACCTGCTGTACACCTGTACGACTCCTGTTTTCAGCACTAGCACTAGTCACCAGAAATTGGCCTGATCTGACAGAACAGGCATTTCCTCCTTGTATTTTTCTTGTTCAACCATATTGTCTCTAAATTTGGAACAGCCCTGTAGTACTGAGGATGCATTTCTGCCTAGAATTGCCTTTTATATCTAGTCTGTAACTGGATTTCAGGTCTTCAAATCATAGAATCATGGAACATTAAGGGTTGGAACAGACCTTAAGATCATCTAATCCCAACCCACCTGCCATGGGCAGGGACACCTCCCACCAGACCAGGTTGGTCAAGGCCTTGTACCCCCCAGCCTTGAACACTGCCAGGGCTGGGGCATCCACAGCCTGTTCCAGTGTCTCACCACCCTCCCAGTAAACCCTTTCCACTGTAAGAATTGCACAAAACCTCTCAGCTAATCTGGTGAGTTAATCACAGTCATATGTTTAATAAATTTCTCCATCTTTCCCCAGCGTTATGTCTGTGATGGAAGCTCATCTCTTGGGGGCACAGAACAATCCATTTCTTGCTGAATTAAATGCACAGTGGTCCTGTGGTGCTTCACGGGGTAGCAAACACACCTCAAGCAGTGAAACATTCAGCTTCAACCTTTTCCACAAGAAATCCAGAAACAGGCGTAAAAATTTACCATACATAATTTAGAACTACAAAGAAATTCTTATCTCCTCTGTTTAAATATAAGCAATAAAGTCATCATGTATTACTAAATCTGAATAATAAAAATCGACATGTTTATCAAACATTAACTTACAAGCACATATACAATTGAAGCGGCATTAAGCACTACCTTTAGTTTTAATTTGGTTTCATATGAAATTTAAATTGAATATTGATTTACTTTCAACCTTTTCCACATTTATCTTACATGAACAAGTTACATTTCCTGCATACAAATGTAAAACTAGAAGTATCTAAAATATCGGGCAAATTGAATTAAAAAAAAAATCTTATAAAGCATTGTAATGGTCTGCTTGAGACATGAAACAGTCAGAATGTTGGTGAAACTGGACTTAATTGCAGACAAAACCAAGAACCAACATAGTATCAGTCAGCATAATGCAGACATGCAGTAGAAGAAATTTCACTGCTTTCAGATCAAATTTAAGACAGTACTCACCAATTCTTTCCTAAGTTGAATAAAAAACTGCTTGCACTTAAAAGAAATTTTTACAATCTTCAACCTAAATGAAAAATAAAACGGCAATATTTAAACATTGGATATACTGAATCACGGCTGAAGGGTTAAATACACCTACTGAAAACATACTTTCTAGAGAGAACAGATTTCATTTCCATAGACAAAAAATAAGGTATCAAAGATTATATAAATTAGTTTGTATAATTTGAAATTTAGGAGCTGTGTATGTATTTACATTATACATCAAATTCACTTCTTTATATCCTAAAGCCGAGGCATTTGCTAATTTTGGTATCTTTTCCCCATTCCAAAGTCCAAAGAGCTTTTCTATCCCCAGGTCATTCCAGGCAGATGTTCTCTTTTCTGAGGCCGCTTTCATTATCCCTTAGAATATGAAAAAGCCTTTGAACTTCACCTGATCCCTGAAAGACGTTTTTTCTCTATGCTCTTACATGTCTTGGAATATAACCAGAACTTGTTTCAGGAAAATAGCTAAGATAAGATATAAGCACAGAGATAGGACTCACAACCTTAAAAAAAATGATCACACCGTTAGGAGGAAAAAAATATTTACAATATTACATAACAGGGAAAAATCTGCCTACATGCCTGTTCACCTTTCAGGTTATCTATAAACATATGAAATACTGACAGTAATTCCAGACTGTTTTGGATGATCAATCTAATACTAGTTATGCAAAATGGGAAAAGACAGGCTCTATTTCCATCACAATCTCATGATACACTTTTTCAAATAAATAAAATACTAGGATAGTCCAGATATTTTATTAAATATACAGGAGTTTCACTTTGTTCAAGATAAAAAGTGAGGTTCAAATTGTAAAAAGAAAAACACTTGAAAAAGGA
The DNA here is from genome assembly GCA_013400735.1 of Pomatostomus ruficeps. Taxonomy (NCBI): domain Eukaryota; kingdom Metazoa; phylum Chordata; class Aves; order Passeriformes; family Timaliidae; genus Pomatostomus; species Pomatostomus ruficeps. The sequence goes on from VYZT01011759.1 coordinate 17,689, forward strand.
ACAACTGATACAATACCGCAACCTGACTGGAATTACCACTTGTGGATTTATCACTTGCTGAATAAAAAACCCTTTAGACCAGGAAGGATGAGAAGCAAAACATTAACAGACACCTAAGTTGGATATCTATATATAGAAATTATCTTCTTAAATAAATCAAATAAAGACATTTTTCTCCAGGGGATTATTCAGAGCAGGAACCTAAGTGGGATGTCATAATTTGTTGGGAGAATCTTTATCTACAGTAACATAAAGGCACTCTGTGAACATTAGTACTTAAATTATGCTTATTTACATCTTTTCCCATTTCTTTTTTCTTTCCTAGCCTTGCCATTAGTTTAACAGTTAACAACAACAACAAAAAAGCAGCAGGAATAACTGTACTATTTGTTAGTCTGCTTTTTTAAAAAATTCTTAACAAATTCTTGCTATCAGAGTTCGTTTCTCAAGGATTTGAAACTTTAAGGGGAGTTACATCTTATCTACTGAAATCAAATTATTCCACTGGCAATGCATCAATCTTCTTAGAACTTCCTGTGACAAAAAATTGCTTAAGGGTAATGTAGGCTGGGTCTTAAATTTGCTGGATAGGACATACACTAGTGATTATTAATAGTCTGACCATGGGAAAAGCAGAAAAAAATTATTAGACTATTTAGGCTGCAACTGATCAACAAGAACATTATTACTAGTTTTCTAATATTTTGGCGTACAGTTCAATTAAAAGAACATTTTAACATAAACCTTCTCTAAAAATGAGCTCCATACACTCTGCAACATATCAGATTTGCTTAGCTATTATTCCATCTATAAATACAGTTACTAGCTTTTATTCTTTGGGGTTTCCTCTTCTGCTAAAGAAATTACTGCCTTTGGTGATTTACAAACTCAAAGAGAAAAAGAATAATACATACTGGGTTTTAATCTCATCCCATAATTTAGGCTCATAGAGTGAGGTCAGCTGACTTTTAAGCCTGAAACCATTTGGAACAGGCTCAAAGCTGTCATATTAGCCAATAAGGTCTAACTCAACTCAAAAGAGCTACCATTCAAGTACAAAGAAATGATTCAGCAAAGCTGATTCTCAGCTATTTCAAAAAAATAGAGCAGATAAGAGAGTTCATATGCACTGCTAATACCCTGCTAGGCCCTGAATGAGCATATCCATACTCAGCCCAAGGATAAGGCAGGGCTGCCTTTCTCTGACTGTTGGCAGAGCTGCATATCCAATGAAAAGCATAAGAACAGGCAGGCATCAATATTATTTTCCTGGTATGATTTTCCCCTCTACAGTCACCTCAGACATCCTAAATAATAAAACACATCTTTTTAAATGAAGAGATATTCAAAAGTCCTAGTCTAAAATGCAGATTGTACTCAAACACATGGAAAGAGTCTCATGGTACCAAGTCCTGGTTCTCACTAAGGGAGGGTGATAAGGCAGGGCACAAACAATCCAGCGAATTTCTTGAGCAAGACCTCTTTGATGCAGGTTCTGGACCAGTCACCCAGGGAAGATGCTCTTGGTAGCCCAACTCATAAAGAAGAAAGGATTGTCCAGATTTAGTAGCCAAAGACAAACTTGTCTCCAGCAGCAGTGAGATGGCAAAGCTAAAGAAAGATCTTAAAGGAAGTGGAGGGATGCAGCAGACTAAACCATGGGTTCAGAACAAAAACCTCCAGTTTGTTCAGAGTTCTGGTGGGCAAAATCCCACAGAAGCTGCCCTTGGGTCACAAGGACAGAGGACAGGTAGTCAGTTTTAAGGGACAATTTTCTCAATCCAGAACAATCCCAATGAGCTAAAAATCATGCACACATGAGAAGAGGCCAGCCAAGATGCACTCAGAACTGCTGACTGGGCTCAAACACAAAATGAATTGTAGAAAATGTGTAAGCAGGATCAGATGACCAAGGAGGAACACAGCACTACCTAACCATTGAGGGATAGAACCAGGAAACCCACAGCACAACTGGCCCTGGATTCAAAAGGCAATAAAGCTTTCGAGAGCTACATCAACCACAGACAGCAGGCTAAGGAAAGCACGTTTCCAACTGTTGAACAGGTGATCCAGTCACAAAGGAGAGGCTGACATACTCCAGGATCTTCTCCTTTGGTCTTCAATCTCCTTGGATTCCCAGGTCTCTGTGCCTGGTAGCAAAGTCTAGGGAAAGGAGGAATTATGTACTATACAGGAAGATCAAGTTGGGACACCTGGGATAAAAGGTAGTGTCCTTTGTTTTCCCCTATTCCTCACTTGTCTTCCTCCTGTTTCATTTCTCCCCATGATCAAAAGGTTCATAATAAGCAATTTGGATATAATATCAAATTAAGAGGGAGAGGGCAAAGACATTGTACTTGATTCTTCTCTAAGCAATACACTTAAATCTTTACTTCCTCCCACATACATGTGTGTCCTCTCACTTGTCTCAAAACTCAGCTCAGGAGTACTGAAAATCAGGTATCCTAACAGGTATCCACTGTACCCATAAAGCACTGGGAAGACATTACACAGCTCCAGTTGTATGGGAGCAAGAATAAGTGGAAGCAAAATGAAAACATATCAATACTAGTGGCACAGGAGCAGCAGCATGATTATTGATAAAAAGAAAGGGTAATATGTCTGTTATTGAGCTGTATTGTGGAAACTGGTATTTCAGATTATTACTCATAGCAAAAGAAAGCCTCTAACAGGGTGAAATGGGGAATGGTGGTTCTTTTTCTTTTTTCTTTGTGAAGACCAATTATGTTGGCAACTATGGTCTTCACAGGAAGAAATTAATATCCCTGATGTCAGCTGATATGGTTGAATACAAAGAAGAACTGTTTAGGTAATTACACACACAAAAAACCACACTAAGAATTTAGATCAGCATCCCTGGCATGCAAACAATAAGCAGCAGAACTCACAGAAACCTCCAACTTCCATCAGGGACGTGTAGCTTAATTATGACTTAGATTGTACATACTCAGTAATTTAGCAGTGTGCTTTACAGAACCTATTTCTACTATTGCTGTTTTCCCAAAAATAACAGCAGTAAAATCACACTGAAATAAAACCTTCCTGATTATTACAGCATTCCATTTATAAGGCAGCCTTAGGCCAGAAATGGCTCCAACATTTTAAAACTCTCACCACATGAAGAGTATCTTTCCTAGAATGTGCCACTATTATAAAGGCAGGTCTGACTGACCAGTACAGTAGTTTCAGGCTTATCCTTGCAAGATCCAGTTTTAATTTACCCAATAACCATGAAGACTGGAAATTTACATGCTTTGTAATTGTCTCAGACTTAACTTTCTTCAAATGCATACAGGTAAAATGTTCACCATGTTCAGGTGTACTGGCTGCATATAACACTGATATAGCTTCATTTTTTCTTTCTCTCCAAAAATCTACTAAAATTCAACCACTCACACTGTTTTTCTCAGCTTGGTAAACCACAAGATATGTAACATCCTACAATGAACCTTGAGACTAAGCTCAGCACAGAAAATCAGAATATCTCAGAAATTCACCGGGTTGCAGAAAAGATCGAGCACACAGCAGCAGCAAACAAAAATGCAAAATCAGTAGCAAATGAACACTTCTCATCACTTCTCAAGAATGAACAGCTTTTGTGCCTGGTGAACTAATGTCTGTTATGATAATCTTGTATGACTGACTTCACCCACTCAGAATGCAGCTATAGCAACCCAGCGACACAAGTAATAAGGCTGTCAAAGTTGGTTCCAAATAGGCAAAGGAAACCAAGGGAAGGCTGCTTCTGCAGGAACCAAAAAATGCACCGGGGAAGGTGACATAACTTCCGTAGAGCACCACAGAAGTTACAGAGCACTTCTGAAGAGCACTACAGAAGTCACAGTACAGAACAGGATTTCTCTTCGGTCTTTTCTGATCGTATATGAATAAAGAACAGCATCCCAAATTAAGCAGACTGATACACAGAGTAGGATATTTAATGGGGATAACTCAATCTTTACAGAACAGCTTTAAAACTATTTCAGTTAAGAGAAGAAATAACTGACAGCATTTTCTGCAGTAAATGCACTTTTTTGATCCTATAATGAAAATGATTATTTACAGATGATGAGATGACAATATCCTGAATGTTCCACATCAGTTATTCACAAGTATCATAATTACATTAAATTTAAAGCGCACAGTCCAATTAATTTATAGGTCATAAAACAGGTAAAAGCAGTGGATCTCCAGGTTAATATTTTTCAATTCAACTGTCACTTTAAAGACTGCAAGCTAGACCAACACACGGGCCCTGGCTATATAGTTAATTAAATGT